>PVKU01004822.1:0-137280 GCA_004027475.1 Anoura caudifer | reverse complement strand
CCCCTCCCCTCCCCTCTCCTCTCCTCTGTCCTCTTTCCCTTCTTTCCCACCTGAACTTGTAATTAATTAAAATACACATTAACTAAATGTAAGCATGAGAAAACTCTTCCTGGCTTTCCTGGCACCATCCAAGTTTTAAACATATTTGCCAATGATACATCAGACAAGGGTTTGATCTTGAAAATATATAAAGAACTCAGACAACTCCATTCCAGGAAGACAAAAAACCCAATTTAAAAAATGGGCAAAAGACTTGAACAAGTTTTAAAACGAACTTCTGTGTCCTAGGCAAACCAGGGCCATCGGCCGCCTTAATACCACATGCTAGCTTGGTGGTCTGGGGTGGCTGCTTAACCTCTGGGAGCCTCACTCTTCTTTTCTGTGAAATGGAGCTGACAAGACCAAGCTGAGTTGCTACTGGATTGACCACAGACTAGTTCATGCAAAGGCCAAAGCACAGCATCTGTTGTGCAGTTGGGGTGTGTGAAGCGCTGTTGTCCAGCCCACCAGCCAGGAGCCTGGCAGGTTCTAAGCTACTGCTTACTTCTAGAAGACCCCAGGCAATAGTTACCTCAGGCTGGAAACACTCTTGGAACAACTTTGGCTGCTGCATTGTCCGCCTCTGAATGTCGTGGAATAAAAATAAATGTTTCCGGTCTTAAACTACTTGGCATTGACATCATTTATCTTTAAAGTTGGTGCCTCCACCTGTTCTATTGCTCATATTTAAAAAGTTTTTAACTTCATCAGTTGTTGCCTTGCCTATTTTTAAAAGGTTTAATCACTGTATTTTTTCCTCACCTCCAGTCCTTCCCATTTTTAGCCTTTAACATTTTGGCTTCCTCCTTAATGCCAGAGGGGTTTTGTTTTGTTTTTTTTGTTTTGTTTTGTTTTGTTTTTTTAGTCCATTTAAAAAAAAATCTTACATCCTTCTTTTAATTCTGTTTTTCAAAACTCTCTCTTCTTGTTACCTTCTGAAAAGACTGCCTTTTCTTCTTGTTTACTTTGTCATTTTTCACAATATCATTGATTGAACTTGGGTTTTTTTGTGCAGGTTCTTCATCATTTTACTTTGTCACGGGTGCCAGCTGAATTCCGCAGGCCCCTGTCCTTTTCTCTTTACCTCTTTCTTAGATTTTCATTTAAGTACACTTCTTCGCTTTATTGCTGTGCTATTTTTTAAACTTCCTTGAGAACTATTTATAATTCCTTCTTCTAATTCCGCACGTGCTATTTAAAAAGGGCAGGCAGGAAGCACGGTCACAGGGCCGACAGCTGTGGGGAGAGCCCACGGCCCTGGCGAGGATGCCGGCGGGACGGTTTGTTCCTCCTGCGACCCTGCTGTCACTCTCCTCCCGTTCTTCCCCGAGCCCTCCAATGGCGAGTCTCACCCAGGTCCTCACTGTTCCTGCTGTCACCTCCTAAAGGGGCTCCTCAAAGCTGACGCCCGACAGTGTTGGGGACCTGCTCAGATGCTCAGTGAGTCACTACTGAGACCCGAGAGACACCAAAAGCCGTAATAATGACCATAACCGCTATGCAGTCAATACATAGTGAGCAATGATTGTGTGGTGGGGCCTTTTGACAATTGCTTTCATCGGTTATCCAACAACATCTTTTGGAAAATATGTCTGTTTTGCAGGGGAAAAAATTTAAGGGCCAGAAAAATTGACTGGGCCACGTTTACATGGCAAGTAAATGGCCTCAATGGGAGCCCAGCTCTTTAAGCATCGGGCTGGACTGCGAAGCTCTGCGTGTATCAGCAAACCGAGCTATTCGGTACCCGCACTCAGTGAGGGGAAAGGCGTGCGTGCCTTGGTTCCCGGGGGGCTAAGCATTAGAGAGGGGCATTCGAGGACCATTTCTGTCTGATCCCAGAGCTGGCTCCCTCGTGCCCCCTCCACTGCCTTCTCCGCAGAGTGAATTACGGACACAAACACTCTTTGTAAAACAGCATACGTATAAAAGGTTTTAATACTTCATGGCCCTCTACAATATTCCTTAACCTGGAGGAAGGAATCTGTAGTGCATCACTTATGAAATTAATAAAAGATGTATATTACACCATAGACTATTAGCATTTGGAAATAGACGGCCTTACCTTAAAATATATATCCAACAATTATTGGATATCTGTTACATGCTAGGCACATCCATATATATTCACGTGTATAGCGTATAAACATATAGATACACGTGCACATACATTACCTCTGAGAGGCTAAGGCTGAGTCCCCTAGGGGTTGCAGAGAGTTTCACAGCCTCCGTTTTCCTCATTCTCCAATGTTCAGCCCCCGCCCCCCCCTTCTGCAGCCCCTCCCTCCTCCCAGTGCACAGCCACTGGTGCTCAAGTGTGAGCCCCATGAAGACAGACCTGAGTCCGAAAGCCTAAGAGAGGCCTAAGCACGGGCCCATGACTGCAGTTGTAAGGGTGACTTGTGAAAACACATCACAGTTCGCCAAGAGCATGGGCTTGGGGGTTAAGTGTCCAGCCAGGAGATTTTGGTGCCTAGGAGCTTGGCGGCAGCAATGCAGATGGCAAGCAGAAGAGGAACGCAATGTCTTTTCTTGAGTTTGGAACAGTAAGACTTGGAGGCTACTTAGGAGGACCTGAGAGGACCAAGGTCAAACACAACAGTGCCATTCAACCGATACCTTTCCTCTTTCCTACTAATCTCTTCCCCTTCTTCTCACCTGATTCTCAGCCCTTTAAGGGGCCCAAACCTTCAGCTGGTGAGGAGGAGAAAGGACGTTGAGTGAGGAAGAGAGAAGAAGCCCCTTTGTCACATTTCCAAACCAGGTGCAAATCCAAACTTGGGGACAGAGAAGCTTTAAATTAGATGGAGTGGTCAGGGAGGCCTCCCAAAAGGGATGACATCGGGCCCAAGACCTCAGTGAAGAACATGGTTCTATTATCCTGCCCCTAAGCATTTGGATTATTACCTTAAGATTTACCTTGGAAATGTTTACTTTTTTCTCTTTGCCTGCAAACAGCTCTTTTAACCACCTGACCCGGCTATGCTTGCAATTCTGTTGCAGGTTGTGGCCCAGGCTGTGTTATTCATGTGCATGAACACAGCTGGGATCTTCATCAGTTACCTGTCAGACCGGGCCCAGCGCCAGGCCTTCCTGGAGACGCGGCGGTGTGTGGAGGCCAGGCTGCGGCTGGAGACGGAAAACCAAAGACAGGTAATGGCTGGGAATGCCATGAGCCCTGGCTGTCTCCCAGCCAGTTTCCGAACGACACGGAGCTGTTATTCTCTCCGAGCACAGCCTGACTTGCAAGTGTTCTCTCAAAGTGCGTGCTGTGGGGTTCCGGAGTCTAAAGCAGTTCTGTTAGGTCTACAAAGAGGGTTGGTCTTACTCTCCACGCTCAAACTTAACTGCTGCCCACAAGAAATGGAATGAAATGATTCTAGGCACAAAGTGCCTAGATTTTCTGATGCTTTGGACTGAGATCTATGCTTGTGAATAAGGCTATGGTTCCTAAAAAAAGAACATTAAAGATCTCATCTTTGACCCTCCTGCTTTTGAAACTGTAGATTTTCATTTCAAATAAATTTTTCTACTACACAGCAACTGACATTACAGTAAGCTCATAGAAGAATCTTGACATATGTGTTTCCTAACACCTCATCCTGATTTTCAGAAGAGAAGGTTGAACGTAACAAATGTTATGGAACATGACAGGTGTCCCAGAGTAAGGGGACACAGTAGACAAAGCAGGGTAGGTCAGGGTAGGGGCCTGACTTCCACTTTGAAGAGATTAAAATAAAGGAGTTTCTTGGGTGGATGTTAAAAGCATGATAAAAATAGCTCTAGTCTCAAATTATATGTTTCACCAAAATAAAATTAGCTTTCAAAGAATAAACACGTGCCCCTATTGCAATTATTCATCTATTAAAAATGCAGGCATGTTGTCACCTCTGAAAGCAATTTTCAAAGAGGAATAACAAGAACGTGTTGAAAATTGTTTATAGAATCAACATATTTTACATTCAACATGTTTATATACACTTGGGAATTCTATGCTCAATGACTATAACCTACCATACTGGCCTCTTTTTTTTTTTTTAAGTAGTCTATGAATACATACTTGTTATTTTTAACCTCATGCAATAATGGTTTGAGAAATTACAAAGAAAGTAGCTGCAAAAAATGCAGCATTTTCTTCATCTTAATTTGATCAAATTGTCAGTAAAACATGGCTCTTGGAGATGGAGGAGGCCAGGTCTGTGTGAAAATGGGTGAGGCAGACAGGACAGGTGCCACCAGCCAGGACCCAACTCCCCCTGCCATGTGTTATTGCCAGGGGCACTGAGCAAATGACTGAATAGCCGGATCCTACATGGACTTTTCAGAATTCATAATTAGGAAGCTTCTAAGTTAATGTCTAAAACAATAATGGAACCTCATAACAGATTTATTGTAGTTGCCCCGAATAACCCTATAAAATAATTCAGAAAAATAACTCCAAGAAAGAAATCACCTTGTAAACCAAACATGAGTATCTCCAGGGACTATATATTGTGTTCCTCTGCAAAGTGGAATAGTTGCCAGACGGACACGTCACTCTTTCCATGGGATCTATGCCAATTCAGAGAATGTGGCCGTATTAATAATTCATTCCACTCTTCCTGGTGCTCTGTCACAACCAGGACTGCACCTGTGGGTGTCGTCTGGGCAGCTCAGCCTCTTATTTAATGTCTGTGCAATATTGGAGACAACGAAAACGATCACCTTACTGTACCCATAAGACTTCTTTTCCCGCCCTTCAAGTGGGGTGTCTTGAAGTCACTGTGGTGTAGAAGTCTAACATGGTAAAAGGATCTTCCTCTATTCTCTCTAATCTTTATTTTGTTTAAGTTGGTGAAAAGAAGAAGAAAAGAGTAATATACAGAAGTAAGAACAAGTGTCGACTAGAATGCAGTGAACTGTTCCCTAGAGTTCATGCCACAGCTATGTCACCTCCTAGATGGGCCACCTAAGCCACCAGACTTTCAGCCCGAGGTTCCTTACCCATGAATGGGGCAATGTCTCCATTTCCAACATTGGGTTTGCCTCAAGTGAGATCACGTGTATAAAGCAATACAAAAGTTTAAGTCAGCCTCATTATAAGAAAAGATTCTCTTTTGGTGGAAGACTCCTTGTTCTGTGGATTAAGTAAAATGCGCTGTCCATTTGTTACAGGCTTGTGTTCACAATGATGCTAAAGATTTCTGGTACACTGACCACCTTGTTTCCCTCGGCAGTAGTATCTGGGATCGTTGCTTGGTATCATTCAATGCTGATGTTACTTTCCATTGACACTTGATCTCCGCTGCAGGTTCCCATTATCCCTCAGAACTTCCTCAGTGGAGATGGGCAGAGTTTTTCGAATGAGACTGCCCAGGATTTGAGTTCTTTGCATAGTCGCTTACCCTCTTGGTGGGCGTGAGCAAGGTCTGAGTCTCGGTTTCTCCATCTGTAACATGGGGATGATAATACCCTTCCCCAAGAGGTTCCTTATGGTTAGAAATATTGTGTGCAGGTCAAGTCAGTGAAAGGTTTCTATTAGTGTGATTATGCATCACGATTTTTATGAATCAACAGCATAGCAATAGACCCAGGAGGACTCATTTGAGAGCACATGGATTGGTCTGTCTCCGTTGAAACCCCAATTGACAGTTGCTCACATGGAGGGAAATCAGGATGTGGTCCTCAGGTATACAGTGGTCAGAACTCAGTATTAGGCTCCACATCTTTAAAGGTATAATGTCTCAGTAACAAATCCATCCCCACCAACCTCTTATCAAAGCCAATTATAGTAACATAACTATTAAAAATTCTATACTGGGTGAAGGAGACACTGTCCCAAGGGCCTAAGTGACATCAGATCCTTTATCCTTGGAAAATTATTCCTAAGGAGACTAAATGGCATTTTGAAAACACTTCTAAAAGCAGAATTGAAGGACTTATTCCATAGTAATGTTCAAGTTTTGTGTGATTTTTCAAGCACTGGCTTTATCTCATGATAAAATAAAAAGGAAATATTTAAATGACTTAATATGTTCAACCATGAACTAATTTATTTATTGAGAGTCTATTATATGCCATGAGCTTTTCTGGACATTGGGGATATAATGGTCCCTAGCAATTGGTTTCCGGTCTGGCAGAGTTTACCAGATATGGAAAGAGATGGATAACTATGCAGATACATGTGGGAATGATGGATGAGTCAAACCTAAACCAGAGACAGAAAGAAGTTTACTTAAAACAGTGCCTGAGCTGATATGTGAATAGGATTTAGCTCATAGAGAAGTGATGAAGAGTGCTGCATGAAGGTCAAACAATGCATACAAACACTCTGAAGGAAGGGAGAACATACAGTAGTTTGTTGGGGCAAATAACACCCCTGTGATTCATTTATCCATCCTTCCATCCATCCATCCACCCATCCACCCATCCATCCATGTTGGAGTCGTGACAGAGACAAGTAAGACTGCATCTCTACTCTGGATTGGGCCTGGAGGATGAGTAGAACTTTAATTATTAGAGAAAAGAAAGAATTAGCAAAGGTATTGATGTTAAGATGTATATGATGCCATGCAGCACAACACTGGGGATATCCTCTAGCAGACTTGTATGCTTTACTGAATGGCATACCACTGCACCTTCCCATTCAATGAGAAAGACATGTGTGTGGAGTGTTAGCTACTAGGCATTGTTCAATGTACTGCATATCCTTTGGGTATATACAGAAAATCTACTACCGATCTCTGTTACAGCATGTCATGCTGGATCTCAACCGCCGCACGGCTTTTTGTGAGGGTACACTGTGGGCTCCCTACGAGCAACCCATAATCATTCTTGTATGCAGCCCACTCAGCAGTGTCTGAAAACCAGCATGGAATATATGATTATGAAAAGACTGCAATTGTCAATATTTAATAGTGGTTAGTAATAATTTTACCAAAGAAAAATCACCCAGCCAGTAGCCAGAGGATACGTGGCCTGTGAGCCATGCTGCCTCTTGCTTGGCAGATCTCATAGCACGATGAGATGTTTGAGGTCCTTCTTAACAGGCTTTTTTCTTGGGTGACCTGAGGTTGCATACATGGTTCTTAAGGTCAAGGGCAAGCAAGCAGGGGAGACCAGCCTACATTAAAACTTTTTGCTCCATGTCTCTGTGTGAGTAGGATTTTAACAAAGCTCCTTGACGATGGCTCTCTATTACAACATCTCCTTCCCCTCCCACAGTAGTTGATACAATGCTGGGCAGAAACTACTGGAGGGTCCCGAAGGTTGACATTTTTAATCTAAGTGACTGTCTTCAAGAAGTTGAGCACATATTGGCCCTTCACACAGATAAGGACTTTGTTCTTTAAAAAAAAATTATCACTCATTATAACCAGCACAGAGCATATTAAACATCTCTTGTCTGGTCTCTGGGTCCCCAGCTTCTCCTCCAACGTGTTCCCCATCCCGAAAGTCTGGTCTGGTTCAGAACCAGTACATTGTACAGGGTTAAAAGCAACATTTTCAATGTTTAGAAGACTTGGATTCCCATTGTGCTTCCTGTGCTTCCCAGCTGTGGGAATTTAGGCAAACCCTTCCCTCTAGAGACCTTGCTTTTGTATGGGCATAATGCTATTCCTTTCTCCAAGCAGTGAGAATTAAGGATTAAGGATGAGCAGTTCTCAGCCCAAGGCAGAGGCCGTGCTCAAGGCATACAGAGGATGTTGTGATGACCATGACAATGACATCTCCTCTCAGCAGGAAAACCTTTCAATGGCCACATTACCTCCAAGACAAAGTCCAAACCCCAGTGCACATCCCAACAAGCCCTCTAGGATCTAGCCTCTGCCCTCTGTCCTGGATTCTCCTGTGCCACCTTGCTGCTCACGCCAAATGACCCCCAGTTCTCCAGACTACTGTTTCACTGCCCTGCGCTGGGTGGTTCACTCAGCCTGAAAAGCCCACCTCCTTCCTCATGTCTCTACTCTGAACATTCCACTTGCTTCTCCCCAGTTGAGGATAAATTTTCTTGTGCTTCCAGAATGCTTTAAAGTTAATTTTATTACAGAACCATTTCAGACACTGACTAGTCTGCATTTCTCTCTTTCCTTGGCCAATCAGAGCTACTTAAAGGCAGGTCCCTCTATGCAATTTATCTGATTCCCTGGTATTTATTCGGCACAATGCCTGGAATATAAGACATTCTGGTTAATATTTATTTAACTGAGTTTTACTGAATTAAAACTTTGTTTCGTGGTTTCACTTCTGCCTACATGAGGGTCAGGTTGAAATAATTCTCCTGTGCGAAAGTATAGTGATTTGTGTCCATAGTGACCCCCGTTAGAAACTTGATGGAGGAAGGACTCTTACCTGCTTCAGCAGAGACTGGGACAGGCTGAGCTCATGTCTGACGCAAACCTGCTAGGGGAATTTTCCATTTGGATGCCACATCTTGGAACATGTCTCTTTGGGGAGTTCGACTCTAATTATTGCAGTTCTTGTAATTCCACTACTCCTCCCAAATGATCCGAACAGCCCATATTTATTTTAAATATTAAAATGAATTAATTGTTTTTCTTTTAGCTTTGAGAATTGCCAAAACCTGCTTATGGTAATCGTGGCATTTCCAAGTGTCTCAGAAGCTCTGGGGGCGCTGGAATAAAGTTTCTGGTGATGCCATATGTTACAGCAGTAGGGAGATTTATTATTAAATGCAGCAGATGTTCTAGCTGTGTTAAAGCAGTTCTGTGTAACATCTTTGTTAGACAACAATGACGTGAGCTAGAGGTTTGGACAATAGATTGGATGAGAAAGCTGGGCTTCCTACTGAGTTAACTGGCAACTGTTAACTACTAGTAAGGCAGAGACTTGTCATTCATTCATTCATTCATTCATTCATTGCTATTTTCAAGGAACTGTCAATTCAAGGCTGACCTAAGTGTGGCAGAATCTCAGGAAATTTTTTTTTTAATTTTAAAGATTTAATTTATTTCTTTATTTCTAGAGGGAGGGAAATGGAGGGAGAAAGAGGGAGAGAAACATCAATGTGTGGTTGCCTCTCCCATGCCCCCTACTGGGAACTGGCCCACAACCCAGGCATGTGCCGTGACTGGGAATTGAACCAGCGACCCTTTGGTTCACAGGCCAATGCTCAATCCACTGAGCCATACCAGCCAGGTCTGAAAATTTCTTTTTTTGTTCCAGGTCAGTGGGTATTCTCATATTCCAAAATCTCTTAAGCTGCATACCATCAAGACATCTTTCTGCTTTTTTCTCCATCTCTCACATTCAAGATTACCCATGTACCATTGGTCATGTTCATCCTCATCTGTTATAAGTATATTTTATGTAACTATTCTGTAGTTTCTACTGGAATTTCCTAAACATCCTTATCACTAGCACACACATGCCCTTGCCTGTGCTTGTCTCCCTACCTGGTACAACACTCCTTTCTTCCCCTAAACCTTATCCGCTCATCAAAGCTCAGCTCAGATGCCACCTCCTCTGCAAAGACCCTCACTGTTTCCCCCAGCTGTGACCTCCATGAGTGTTTCATCCGTATATTGCTTTAAGCAATTATCTCTTTCTCCATTTGGCGTGCTCTTTATTTTTTCTTCTACACGATAAACTCTGAAGATTGGATGTGTTTCATTTACATTCTTTGCAATAGCTGTGAGTCCAGAAGGGGAGAAACCCAAGCTGGGAAGAAAAGCAGAGACAATGAATATACAATGAGTGCTATAATGGTGTTTGCCAAATAGTTTTTGGAATGAACGGATTTGGGAAATGCTCTCCTCTCCGGATATGCCTTCTGGGGTCTTTGTCCTCCTAAACCAGAAGTCCAATCTCTTCTTGTCAGTTAACAACCATGTTGAACTTCCTCCATCTCCCAGTTCGACTTCACTTTTTATTGTTCCTTCACATGAGTGACCTTCAGTAGGTGGAGTTCTGCCTAAGCAAGTTATTTTAAAAAATAAGTTTCATCTAGAAGCATCATCCCTATCATCACTTTGTAAGCATCTCTGTCTCTAAGCTTTTTTTCTTTCATAGTTTCATTTCATTTCTTTCCATAGTTTTACTTTCATTTCTTTCAGGTATCTTGGGGAATGGAAGTAAAATATTATTGCAGCCACATCGTCCCCCAACATATAATGCTCTCCAACTATGCTGTCCAGTAGAATTGCTGTGAAATGTTCTACATTTGCAATATCCAAAGCCCACTAACCACATGTGACTACTGAGCAGCCCATGAAATGTGGTTAGTGTGATTGAGGAACTGACTTTTAATTTCATTAAATTTAAATTTAAATAGCCATTGACCAGTTTTCATCTCTCGTTTCTCTCTTGGTGATTTATCACGACTCATCCTTTGCTTCTGGATTGTTCCCATGTCAATACGTCTAACGTCGTGTTCATCTCTGAGCTCCGCGTGCCCATCATCAACATCCTGCGGCACAGCTGCGTCAGCACATCCCGCTGGCCTCACCGGTGCAGCCTGTCCTCTCAACCCCCTAAAAACGCACTTCCTTCAACAGGACGCATCCTTGTACCTGATCCACCCCTTCCTGCGGATGCTCTCTCCACCATTTACGCACTGACTGCCCCTACCTTCCTTTTTCTAATACTGTGTGAAGCTCTCTCACAAGATAGCTTTCTGCCTGGTGCTAACCAGGTTCTAACCAGTATAAACTGTTCGAACTGCCGGGAGTCACTGAACGCTAAAATTCTTCTTGAGAAAAGAAGCTGCATTTTGCTTTTTCCTGTTTCCTCTATGAAATAAGAGACTTTATGGACATATCGAACCTCATGAGAGTGTATGGCGCATGAGCCACTCTTTTCTCTCCGTCTGTCCTTGTCTCTACTCCCGTGTAATGCAGTCAATGCCCCTGTAGCGTTTTTGTGGGTAAGCATGTGGATCCTCCCCTCCCACAGGGAGCCACTGAAGCGGTGAGCCCCGCAGTAGCCCAGCTGCGCTCTCTCTCTCTGGAGAGCTGTAGCCAGAACAAAAAGAAGGCCTAGGAAGCCCATGTTCACTCATTTGGCAGCCACAGTCCCTGCCCGTTGCCTGCAGTGAAGTGGCTGGCCTTGATTCTCATAGGCCTCCTGTATCTCTTTCTCGGTTCACATCCCAAAACCCCAGCATGGAGTGTAGTGCTACTGGGATCATCTCTTTGGTGTCCGGTTTTGATTATATAAGACCCCACACTAAAGTTTCCCAAGAATTGCTACTGACCATAGAACACAAGCCAGCTTCCTTACCCTGCATTACAGCCCTCCCACTGCCTGGCTCCAGCCCCAGTTTTCAGTCATGTCACTGGCTGCCTCCATCCTGTGCTCCAACCCACCACCCACACCAGCAAACGTGACCCTACTCTTCTGTGCCTTTGATTTTTTGCTGGTTGTTCCCTGCTTGCTCTCCAGATCCAGTCTTGATTCTTCTCTGCCTTTCTCTGTGCCCCAGGAGAGTAACTTCTATGGATGCATCAACAGGCCATTACCCTCTAGCTTCTGGTTGGATTTGGCCAAGGGAAGCACTGCATGGAAGGGCAAAGAGGTCAATGGGTCCACTTCCCCGTTCCCTATCCTGCCAGGCTGTGGGACACCAGTGGTTGCTTGTTCAGAGCAAAGGTGATAGCATCCAGCAGGTAGCCCTCACCTGCAGCTCCAGGATTGCCAGGTGCCAGGAGTGTTTATAGACCCACTCGTCCTAGCACTTGGGTGCTTAAACATCCATCGTTGGGTTCCTTAACTCCTCATTAAACTCTCTTCCCTTATCCCTTTTGAGGCACCTATTTTGTTCTGCCAGGACCCTGAATTACATGCTCCTATTGTCCCATTTGCATGAGAGGCCCTACTCCTAACTGTCTACATTGAGGTTGTGAGGCAGTTAGTGAAGCAGAAAGACTAGGAATCAGAAGAACTCCGCCTTGCTCAGTACAGCAGCCACTAGCCATGTGTGTATACGGGGCACCTGAAGTGTGCCTGGTCTCAACTGGGTTGTGCTGTGAGCATAAGACACACACCAGATTTTGAAGACAATACCAAAAAAAGAACGCAAAATATCTTTTGACATATATTGGCTACCTGTTGATTACTCATTGAAATGGCAATATTTGGGGTGTGTTTGGTTAAATAAAATGTACCATGAACTTTAAGGGTTTCTTTCCAGCTTTTGTAAATGTGTGCACTAGGAAATGTTAGTCCCATGGGTGACTCACATCCTATCTCTGCTGGACGGTGTGGCTCTAGGTGCTTGCCCATTTCACTCTGCAACTTGCTAGTGTGACTCTCAGCAAGTAGTTGAACCACTTTGGGCAGGAGTTTCCTCATCTCACAATTAGAAGTGATAATTCTTGTCCTAACCCATGGGGATGTTCTGAGAGACAAATAACAGAATGACTGAAAAAAGTGTTATCTCAACTGTAAGGAACTCTACAAATGTTGGGGCTATTCCTGTGAAAATCTCACCAACGCCCCAATCTGATGTGCAGATGTCCCTCCTCCAGGAAGCCTCCTCTGCTGTTTCCAGTCAAGAGCTATTTCTTTCTCCTTGGCACTTAGGAATTTTTAGTTAACGCAGGTTTTTCCCACTCTGTCTAGTATTGTGGTTGGCACTGCTGTTCCCTCTACTTGCTGATAAAATGTAGGGCAGTGAGCAGAAGCCCAGTGTTAATGGCTTGAGACCCTCCTGTAGCAGCTGACTTCACCCCAAGTATTGTGTTCACCCCGTGTGAGTGGACTACCCACTCTTGCCTTCCATCTGGCTGCCTGGTTCTTTGCAATTTTTCCTGCCCACTATTTATTTGCCTTTTCTGGCATGGGGAAGGAGTGAGAGCTTTGAAGAGAACAAAGCTGAACCGAATGGCTAACTGCTGATGCTATACCTGGGTGACCTTGGGTATGTCACTTCAACTCTCTGCACTTTGGATCCTTCATCAAAATAATGACCCCCTGCAATCTCAAAGTTGCTCTGAGAAAGTCAAGCAATACAGATGAGCATTTGGGATCATAGTTGGTCCTTGAACTTTTGAACCACCTTGGCCATATCTTGAGGTTTACAGCAGAACACATTCTGTTTCTAACAACTACAGGTTTTCTTCTTGATACTTGTTGTTATTGAAATGTGGCATCTTGGGTAGTACTAACTACACCCTGATTCAAAGAGAGGTCGGGCACCCTGTGCTCATTTGCATGCAATTAACATTTCCAGAGGCAGTTTAGATAGAAGAAATCAATCCCCATCACTGCGCTCAACACCTTTGCTCAAGCCTGGAGAAGCTGAGGAGCAACCAAAGAGTCACGTGGGGACCTTCTAATCTCATAAATCTGTCCAAGGAATTTTGACCAAAGAAACTGGAATTGGAAACTAAACACAGCCCAAGTGTAAAATGCTACAGGCAAGGCATGCCCTGTGGCCTGGATGTAGCTGAAAACACATTTCAAAAGTGGTAGTAAATAGGGCAGGGGGGAGATAAATTATGTATTTTTAAAAAGTGATCCATGACTAAAATAGCTTATTTCAGCTGGATTTGCGCACAGGTCCATTGACAGGAATTCTGTGTTCTTTATTTTGCAAAAACCACACTCAAAATTTAAAAAATACAAATAATAAAAAACACTTTTAGAACAATCTGAATGAGAACTATTCCAGAATTATCCACTGTTTGTTTCTAATTTTTTGCAAATGTCTTGCCCCCATGTAATTTGAAAACAACTGTTGTAGAAGGAACCTGGGTATTCGCAAAGTAATTTTAATTTTTCATAGAAACAAAAGCTTGCTTTCTTTTTTCCCTCACATTGTGTTGTTTATACCATACCCAATTAAATTTTATTCTAGCGGCAGCAAACACAGCTAATACAAGCAGCCTTGGAAACAAACATTGCTGCCTCCTGCTAAAGACAGGACCTAACTGGTGGAGCAGGCTAGAACTAGATAGGACCCAGCTAGCTATGAGTTCTCGGCATCGGAGGACAAGCTGTTGACTCAGTTAACTGGAGGTCTACTGTGATGCAATGCCATTCAAAAAATATTTATGCAGAATCTAAAGAATCCAAAGCAACCTTTTAAAAAACACTGAAATTACTCTTGATTAGCAGTCAGAGTCTACGAACTTGAAGCAGGCTGAGAACTCCGTTCTCCAGGTGAGAAGAAACAGGGGCACGCACAGAGTAAACACCACGGGGAGAGGAGGAAGTGGCAGAGACTGGAACTGAGCAATCTGCAGCTCCAGCAGGAGTTGAGATTGGAGAGACCTACACCAACGACTGCCTGCCGGCAGCCACCGGAGGCCAGGAGAGCTGGGCTGGGCCAAGGGCAGAGTAGGGGCTTCCAGGAAGTTCCCGTTGCTTTCTCACAGGGGGCGTTTGCGTCCTCCTGGCTCCTCGCAACTCTTCTGAAGACTCCAGCTTTGTGCCTACCTGTCCACCATGAGCAAGAAACTAATAACAACTCCAAAAGATCATTTTCCAAAGTGTCTACTCCTCCTCCCAAACCAGGTTTAGACTTGCTGAGTTCCATTCCAAACAGGCTTCTGTTCCATTCCAAACTAGTGATCCAGGACGCTTGGTTGATGTCTCTTCATTATTTAGGACTGAGCTAATCATCAAAATCCAATCAAAATTCCACGTTAACTGACTCTTTCTTGGAGCCTTCTTCAGAGTTTTAATAGTGACAAATGTATTATCACTAGTCAGTCAGGTGACCACTACATTCTGTAATATAGACCAAGCTCTGAGTTAGGTGCCAGAAATAAAAATAAGATCAAATTTTTTCATAATAAACCAGAGTTTGGCAAGCTCAGCTCTTTTCAACCTATAAGGATATGTGTCATGTCTTATATCTCTCCACTAGATTGTAAGTTTCTTGATCAATAGAGAACTCAATGTTGTTCTCCCATGTCTAACATGGTATGGGACATTCAGCAACATCGTATCAAATGAATAAAATAATGATTGAATGAAGGAGTCTTTCCCACAAGGCCCCTTCCCCAAGTATAAGAGTATTATTGACAAATATTGAAGAATAATTTCCCTTCCCTCCTTAGTCTGTGGGATGCTGGATTTTATAGAGGTTTTTTTTTGGGGGGGGGTTGTTTTGTTTTGTTTTTTTTTACAACAAGGGTGTTTCTGTTGAACTCTACTCCATGTTACTGGTAAGATGAAGGCTGGAGGTTCAAGTACTGAGGGGCATGGCAGGCAGCTGGACAAAGAGTGCCTCTGCGAACCACAGCAGGTCATGGGGAGGACACCGAGTTTTGCAGCTCAGCTTCAGTCTCCCCGACCTCGCTCCTGGCCAAGGTGGTGATAGGGGGAGGTTCTCACACTGAACTTGCACAAGGCTAGCAAGATACCTGCAGAGAGGAAAAAGGCCTCCTACCCCTTTCTGGTACCAGATTGGGGGTGGGACCAGGGGAAAGCAGGCATGTACAGAATCAAATCAGAATGGCTCAGGGGGAGGTACTGGGCCACAGAGGCCTGTCAGTCTAGCCCAGGGAAGAAGAGATTGGTTGGAAGATGGACCCATCCAAAATGCACAAAAGTTTAGGAAGTTTGATCATTCTGAGAAAGCACCTGGCCCATCCCACACCCAAAACTAGTAGAGCCTCAGGGGAACAAAGAAACATGCTCTCTTGCTCGTGGCTTGCTGCTCGGGACCTGCACTCAGGTGGTGCACTGGCCTGTTCTGTCCATGGTCCATGTGACCTCAGCAGTCATGTGGCCCATGAGCTCCAGAAGGGATTCATTCATTCATTCATATTCTCTCTCTCTTCTCTCCTCTCCTCTCTCTCTCGCCTGCCTAGTTCATGCAACACTGTGGCCCTAGCAGCCATATGGCCATGGCTGCATGGGCCCCGCACAGATTCCAGGAGGCATCCTGATGTGTCACAGCCAGAGACAAGCTAAGCTATAGGGATGACCACTTTGCAGCCACCTGCAGACTCCAAAGGACTGTATTTTAAATGGGAACAGGAATTCGGGGCACTGCCTTTTGTTGTGGTCTTGCCGAGGATGATGGGACTTTGCCTAGGTTTTGCGGAAGAGATGGGCTTTGAGGCAAGTGTCTGCCATTCTCCAAGATCATGCCACATCTGAATAAAACCTCTTTCATTTTGCATCAGCACTGGCCTCACAAGTTTAGCTTTTGTGGCAAGCAGGGAGACAAACCCCCTTTTTTGTTCGATAACGATTTTCTTTCCTTAGTCAGCAGGATGCTGGATTTTGTAGATGTTTTCATTTACAACAGAGAGTGTTCCTCTTGCATGCGCTACTCCATCGACTCCTCTTTCTTCACACCCATTGTCCGAAAGAATTTGCAGTTAGCTCTACGGGAGCCTCCTCTTTTACATGAGAATCACCAAGGTGTAAATATTTCATCTTTACACCTCCTCACTCTCCAACAGTGCAAAGCATTTTATTTCTGACATCCATTGTCCTGGCATCTCTTTGGAACATGCAAGAGGCAGGCGGTGCCCTGAGCTGACGTCTATCATATTGCTGTTAATATCTTATCACAGTCATTTTTCAGGGTCTCAGCCAACTAGACTGTGTGCACGGTGAAGGCAGAAGTGAAACTTGTCTTCTCTCCTGCCCAACGCAGAGCACGATGCCTGCCACTCACTTATTCCTCAGCACATGTTCCTTTGCTAAGTAACAGTTTACCCGATGGATGAATGGGCAGTGGATGATAATAACACACACACAGAAAAGACTGTGAAATGAGAGTCATCCCATGTGATCGATCCACTGCACCCACAAAAAGGATGAACCCCAAATCAGCTTCCCCAGCACAGAGACTGGGGCACAGAACTCACTCCCTAATGGATCCAGTTGTCTGGGTTCACGTCCAGCAGCTGCCTAAGCCCTCTGTGCCTCAGTTTCCACTTCTGTGAATTACCAATGATGAACATATCTATCTCACCAATTGTTGTGAGAACTAAATGAGAAGATTCATATACGGAGTTTGACACATAGTAGGTGCCCAGTAAGAATCGTTGTTGGTAGTAGGATTGTCAATGTAATTGGTGCGCTTACTTAGACATTTGTCTTAATCATGAGCTAATACTTTCCACAGGGAAAAATACCCTCCGCCTACCAGAACCTGAGTTGATTTTAAATACACACGGGAAGACTGAGGTATGAAAAGATGGGACAATCAAAAGTGATGAATTACACCTTATGATGCAGGGAGTACGTGGTATTTGTCAGTTGAAATAATAAAGAGAGAGCTAATGAATTAGTGACTATGACATGTATTTTCCGGCTAGGCAATACTTATTATGTGATTTTCTGCTTTTCAAATGTAAATGAGAAGTGTTTGATGATTGTTCTTCTCATAGGCAGAAAATTGACATAATTAAACACTGGTGTGATAAGTGATGATTCAACTCCATAGGCATTGTGTTGGTGGGCTGGGAGGAGGGGGCTGCAGACACCACATGCCCACCCGGACCTGAGTGATTTCTCCAGGCAGTTGGTGCAGGTGTAGCAGCAAAGGGACCAGCGGCCACGCCTCCTCTGCCATGTCTTCCGGCCTCTGACCGAGTTCCCATTTAGGGGCTCTGGCCTGGACAGTCAGGCTTTTTGAGGTGCCACAGAAGCAGGGTACGTGGCTTGGTGTCCTGTGGTAATACACAGGTTGGCCTTGAGAAAATTCTCCAAGTCTTAGAATCTTCACCTGTGAAATCACTGAACTAATTTCTACCTCCCAGGATTCTGTTGACCATTAAATGGGCTAGGACACATTAAGGCAATTTTTAACAGTACACACACTACAACTGTAAGTTATTACTTTTACTATTTTTATATGTTTTATTTGAAGAGGATACCCATCTCCTAATAATATGCAAGCAAGGGAATTACTTGAATTTAAGTCAATCTTTCCACTTCCAAATTACAGGTGTTCTAATTGCTATTCCAGTATCATGTTCTTGAATACACATGAGAAGCTCTGCTCCAAAGCAAGATAAAACATAAATTCAGTGTTTTTAAAATTTCAACGGATAAGTGTAAAAAGCATGTATAAATTAATTTTTTAAAGAGATACCAGAATAGCATTCTAAAACATGTATTGAGGCATAATTATAATCAGGTTTCTATGGAAACGGCTGCATGTTAGCACTTGAAGCAGGCAGTAATGTGCTTTCTCTGCCCACAGGCAGCCACAGGTCAGGTGGTCTGCCAAGGTGTTGATCCAACATGTACACTAATGAAGAGAGTCTGCCTGCTCCGAAGCAGACTCGCAGCGAAGCTGGTGGAGTGCAAGCCTCAGGCCCCTCCCTCTAAGGCCTTCCAAGGGGCCCTAGCAACTACGGAGTTATGATTTGCAATGTTTTCCTTAAAGAGGCTCACTCCAACTTCTTTACGTCTCAGAGCCACAAAACCTCACCAGGCCCTTACCCCTGCCCCCTCGGAACAAACAGAATGTTCTCTCCCCACCCTACCTTCAGGGCCAAAGCCTTCCCCTTGTAAATGCCTAACTGGTTACCTGTTTCAGACCGGGATGACAGTTTGAAAATTTATGTGTTCTGCCACATCTGTCTACATATGCTTGGAGAAAGAAACAAAAACAAATTACAGTGTAGAGGTTTTTTCCACACCAGGATTTGTAATTGTGCAACATATGTGCGCTTTTTTTTTCTTAGCACATCGAAGCAGTACTTGGTAACTCTTATAACTTTGCTCCTGCCCCTCATCACCAGTGACAATATTACTCTAACAGATTTTGAGGTTACCATGGTATAAAGGGAATTTATCGGAATTGAGGGGGATGCAGCTGAGAATTGTGCCAAGGCAAGTCTATCTGGGACTGCTGATTGTTTACCGTTAGAATTTCACTGGAAATTTATCTCTGAGGAAATCCCTCCTGGGTTTACAGGCAGCTTATTCGTTATGTTGGCAGTGAAGTCAGACAGACCTGGTTCTGGATCCCAGCTCTGCACATCATAGCGGCATGAACTTGGGTGAAGGGTGTCACTTGACGTGCCTCCTTTTTCTCATCTGTTAAATTGGAACAATCGAGCCTACCTCGTTGACTCGTTGTGAAACCCCTTTGGAATCAATGCTGTGGTGTGACCGAGGGGCAGGCCCACCTTCCCCGCCCTCCCCTACGTGGCTCCCAGTGTCCCCAGAGCGCCAGGGTCTTGCTTCTAGGACAGAGCTTATTGAACGCAGCCATCGGGATGGTCCTGCATCTGCATTCCCCACACACTGTGTGTTCTTTGGGGCCGGAGTCTTAATCAGCATCAGGAACACCCTCAGAGCTTGGCACGCATCAGACACACTTAATGTTTACTGAAGGAAATTGAATCGAACAGTCAAACAGCACCCAACATGCATGTTCTTCTGGTGTGTGATGGAATCGCAAGCAGAGGTGTGCTGCGCCATTTTCAGATACGTAGTCGGAAGGACAGGCAGGGCGCATGGATTTCTGCGGGCCTGGTGGATTTTAGAAAGGATAATTCAGTGTTGATGAAATTATAAAACGTGCTCCCGGTCCCCTGCCACCAAGAGGACTTGTCTTGTCCGTTGACTTTGGAGGTGGATTAAATCCTCTGTTAGGATGTCAGTGTTCCTCTGTAGACTCCATGGGCCGGCTTCTCATTGGCTGTGAAGCGTGGAGAACAGGGAAGTGCCGCAGCGACTGCTGTTAGTCCGTAGCCGGGCTGCCTTCTAGGTCCGCGGGCAAAACACAGACAATGAGCGCCTTCTGAACGGCCAGAAATCTTGTGACGGGTCACCAAAAGGCTGCTATTTAAAGACCTAGTATTTCTATGACCTCGCTGCCAGCAACAAAAAGCAGGGGTAGGTGAAAATAGCCTCGGTCGGACCCCCACATTCTAAACCCTGCAGGACTGCATGCGTTTGATTGTCAAAATGCAAAACACAGTCAGGGCTGCAAGATTTGGGCAAAAGCAGTCATTAGTCCTATGGCCTCTTTAATTCAGAAAGGGATATTCGCGGCCTCTTTACATTTTCCACTGGACTTCCCAGTAAGACCTTCACTTTACTTGGACACACGCATAGATGTAAAACCAAGAAAATATCCAGGAACCAATACTTAAATTTTATAGTCATTGGATTCTGATGCTTTCCATTTTTCTCCATTTCATTTTTCAGTGCTGTGCATGAGCCACTAAATTGGATTTCAGACCCACAAATGTGTCACGAGTCCCAGTTTTGAAAATGCTGCTGCATTAGACATGAGGGAAGGGGCGGTGAGTGCCGACCTGCCGTGCCCACCCCCCCCCGCTTTGGGCCCACTCCAGCGGGGCCTCAGCACTCTCTAGTCCCTCTGGCTGGAGCCTTTGGCTTTGGGTGATTCTGGTTCTTCAGAATCCAGGACCCCATGGGAACGCATCCCAGGAGCAGGGCGTTTGTCCCTCCCCTGAGACAGTGGCCACCACTTCTGACTGTGAAGCATTGGCTGCAGGGCGGAGGAGAACCCATCGAGGGCAGCGAGCTGGATAAATGGACGGCACCCTGACAGACAGGGCACTGGCTTTATCTGCAGACAGAGGGAGAGCTTTGGAAGTATTTGGAGCACTTGTATCATCAGGAGTTTTCAAAAGGGCACTGGCTTTTGCGCCAGATCTGCCGAGTTTCCAAGTTTCATTCTGCCACAGTTGCTGGTCTCTTGGGCAAACTTTTTGACTTCTGAGCCAATATATGCATCTGTAACAGAGGCTAATGACCCAATTCCTTGTCGTTAGCCTTCAAGGGCCATTCCGAAAGGTTTCCCATGGAATTCTCAAGTCCGACCAGTCCTCCCCCCACCCGCCTTCACAGAGAACCTCCCACCATGGGGGACTCACCCGCAGACTAGCCATCCGCTCGCTGCCCATCCTCTGCCTGTTGGCCTGTTGCCTGCGGGTTCCGCCCTGGCTCCGCCTGCAAACTCCTGACTTTTTCAAGGTACCATAATATCCAGCTGGATTATCCTATCCTCAGCAGGGTATGAAGTAGGCAGGACGACATTCAATGCCCGCCTTTTACACGATAGGAAACTCAGATTCACACTCACTGGGCCTTTCGCTAACGACCCACTGAGCAAACAAACTCAGATTCAGAGATACAAAGTAACTTGCCCAAGATCACTTAGTGAGCACATACAAAAAACCCCCCCAAATCCTCAAAATTGCGGTTCTTCTGATTGTGACTTCCAACCTATGTGTCAATGTCTTCTTACTGAAAATGGCACAACACTCAGTAGCGTTTTCTGTGTCTGAGAAAAGTAGGGAAATTTGTGTCGACGACCCTTTGAGGACTCTAAGAAAAGGCTTTCAAATCCTCGAGCTGTAAGAAGTGTTTCAAGAAAGATTTTTCAGGAGAGCCTGCTTAGCAGCTCACTTGGCACCTCACATATTCTGCGCTCAGGAAAAGTGTTCTTAGTCCCTCACATTTGACGAAATTCCTTTCAGGAGAGCTTAGCATTTCACCTGAGTGTCATATTGCCTTTGATTTATCAGTTTATTACCAAAGGAAAAAAGGGGATTTCCTTTTTATTTTTTTACTACTAGAGTTGTTGATTTATCAGAAGGGCCACTCAGCTGAATGCACCGGGCGGGGCGGGGGGGTGGGGGGGAGGAGCTGAGCCTTCCTTAGCCTAAGACTGATGGCTGAGGTGTGCGTTGCCATGACGTGGACCCTTCTACATTCAAAGAGCCAGTGATGGGGGATGGGGCAGACCCCGTGCCAGGTTCTCTACTGAGCCATCTCCTAGGGAGTGGAGAAGAGTATTTATCACTGACATTGTTTAAAACTACCAGTGAATGGAGATCATCAAAGGCAGGACAAGCGTTTAGTCCTCATTATTATTTTAAATTCTCTACAGGCAGGAGACCCCCTCATTGCCTGCACCTGGGACAGACCATGCCCTACTTCTTCCCTTGCACACCCACGCTATGCGGCAGACACTGAGCATGTTGTCAGGACATACCTCACTGGGTCCTGACCATAAGCCGTAAGGGAGCTACTGTTACCCTTTACCGAATGAGGCAACTGAGGCTTGGAGGCTGAGAACTTGCCTAAGGTCACATAGCTAAGTGACAGAGCAGGGCTGTGGCCTTGGTTCCCTTGTGCACTGGGGTCTCCCTGCACACAGTAGGCATTCAGCAATGACTGAGCAAACAAAAGAACGAGGAAACAGCTTTCTCTCAAGACTTCAAATTTGACATATCTGGGGGCTTACTAAGTGAAGACACTTGAGAAAAATCTTTACTCCTTACAAAGATGAAAGGAAAGAAAAGTCCTTGACACCTGACGTGTAAGCCTTACCCTTGAAATTACACTCCGTGGCATGGACTACAGATGCTAGACTGACTCAGGCCATGGCCTATGAGTTAACCCCTGGGATGAATTAAAGCACGTCTGATGGCCACAGCTGTTTAATAGGCACCTACTGTGTACCAGGATCTATAAATGAGGCTTTGTCTTTTACTGGGAAAAACCGTCCTGGGAGGCAGGTTTTATTATTCCCATTTTGTAGATGAGGAAACTGAGGCCCAAGGGGGTCATATATCATGGTCACAGAACAAATCGGCTGTTGAACTCAGGCAGGATTCAACTCCAGCTCACCTGACACCAGAACCTTTTAATCTTTGCATTTCTGAGAAGAACCAAATTCCTGGGACCTCAGACCACCACCAAGGAGACATGGATGTCAATCCAAACCTGCAACCCTCTTGCTGAACCGGCCTGAAAAGAACATGCCTTTAGGAGCCAAATAAACCACATCTTCCACTTGCCAGTGCTCACACTTCGCTTTCAGAAACAATAACGGCTCCAGGGTAAAAAATCCATAAAAGCCTTTACGGTATCAACTCAAAACGCCAGGGTCAAGATTTTGATAACAAATCTTAAAATATTTCATTACTAAAAGGGTGCCTGGAGGTGTCACCCCGTATAACTCAATTGCCTTTTTTACATCTTCTGTCTGCTCATCTTCCCCTCAGATCCTGTGTAACGTCCCTGCTCTAACAGATGGATGCCGAGGCACCAACATACAATTAAAGTTCTAAAACAACGCTCAAAATAGAGCACGTTTGCCAGGGCATTTAGCAAACAATTGGGCTGTGGTTCCCGTGCCCTAGACACTGTCTTCTTTTACAAATATTAACTCACTCAACCCTACCCCAGCCCTACGAAGGGGATGCTGTTATTATCATCTCCAGTTTACTGATGCGGAGAAATTGTGGTGCAGAGAGGCTAAGTCACCGAGTCAGGAAGCATCCTCGTGAGAAACCTGAGTTCTCTTCAGCTATGTTGAGTTGGATGTACAACTGGTCATCACCAAAGGAACCTGCGTAACACGGCCAGCCCTTCCTTACTAAGCCTGTGTTGGGTTTTTGAGGTGGAGAAAACTTGGTCTTGGCTCTCAGATACTTCATGATCTCAGGAGCATGACAGACACCCAAGTAAGAACTGTTAAATTCCTTTAGCTGAAGCCATCGGGATGGGTTGTTGCGTGATTAATTAGAAAAGTAGGTTAAAAAGGGGAATTATGAAAAATTATACATAAATATTTTATTTGTAACTTAAACATAAAAAAAAACAGTTCATTATCTGCTCTTTTAAAATGAAGCCCAAGCATTTTTTTAAGGGTAGATTAGCTGTTTCTTACAGGGACTGCAGCCAATAGTGCGTAAGCCAAGATTTCTAGTTTCTAAAAAGGGAGCAAAAATTCAAAAGTACTTGCAAAAAAGTACTTACCAGAGTGACTTCTGGATTTTTCTTATTTAGCCCACAAATTTTTACAGCTGTCCCGTTCACATCTAATTTGGTGGCAATGTTTTAGTTATTCAGTATTCCTAAGTCTTTCCAAAGCATTCTATCCTATTTTCACGCAAGCAGTAGCTCCCATTCCTATTGACTCACTTAATATCTAATTCCTATTTACTTTTACTTAATAGCTAATTAAATAGAGTGAGCGCACTAACAGGTAGGATTGACCTGAACGGGCTTGGAACAAGCTCAGTGACCCCTGGTCAGCGAAGGGCTGTGCACGGAATGGAAGCGTCAGCATTGACAGGGCTCTCCGCCAACTGGGCACCTTCAGCCCTGCAGTGGCCTGCTCAGCTGACCGGCGGGAGAGAGGCACTGGGAAAAGTGGACCCAGCCCCAGGCAGTCCAGAGTTGGTTAAGTGGAGGTTGGCCAGGAGAGCTTCAGTGGCATTCAAGTGGTACAGGTGCTGGTCCAGAGGTTGGTGCAGGCTCCAGTCAGGGCAGAGGAAGCAGGTCTATACGGCACAGGAGGATTCAAGGGGGTTTCGTGAAGGTGGTGTCACTTCCTCAGTCCAGGTAAGAAGGCGGCCCAGGTGCAGGTCCAGCACGATCAAAGGGACACATGGCTCATCAGAACAGCTACAGGGCTGAACATTGGGATGGGAGCCCCTGTACTAGCGATGAGCACATGCCTTATTTCTGAGACTAGATGCCCAGCGTTTAGTCTCTACAGATCCAAGTTGGACCTTGATCTCTGTCTTGCTCTGGGTCTTGATGATAAAATGTGCAGAAGCCCAGCTTCTCCTTTCTCCTGCCAGTTCTAGCAAGGTGCCCAGGACCTCATCTGTTCTGAGAGATCAGCCCTCCCTGTGTCACTGGGGTGCCTGCCCGTATTTCTAGTGATGGCTTGCTCTTGCCTTGCTGTCACATGCTTGTCAAGCTGCTGCCTACCACCTTCCCTGGACCTCTCTGATACCATGTCCAGCAAGGACCACTTCTGCCTCGTTCACCTCTATATCCGTAGCACCTCACATTCTTGTCCATACTAGAATTTCAGTAAAAATCTGTTGAATGAATGAATGAATGAATGAATGAATTCGATGACAGACAGTATACCATAGTCTCAGTATTTGCTGTACCCTTTTTTTTTTTTTTAGCTCTCCGCAGGACTGGTTACTTCTGCCATTCAGGTCCCAGCTTAAAAGTCACCTTGAGAAATCCTCCACTGACTGTCCGGCTAAAGTGGCCCCAGACCCCCTTCCTCTCCACCATGGTCTATTTATTACCTCTAGAACATTAGGTCTATGAAGGCAGGCACCATGTTCGTTTTCTGCTGATCCTCCATGCCCAGCACTGCCCCTGTCACGTAGCACCTACTCCTTGACGTGGTAAATAAATGGATGAACTACGATCCAAGTTCCAGAGAAAAAGAAGACCATAGACTCATGGACTCAGGTCTCTACCATGCACCAAGTGCCCGATTTCACCTGAACTCTTTAAATCTTAGTATCTTCCTACGTAAAATGGGATGAGAGGAGTAACTTCCTATCTCCTGCGGTGAAAATGAGGTTTTGTTTGATTAGATACTGGCGGCAAAGCACTTGGCATGCTACACAGCGAGCGATCAATTAAAAGAAGCTGCTGCCTGTAACCCCAGACTCATCTCTCACCCGTACCTGGACCTTCTCCGCAGAGAGAGGTTAATCAGAGGCCTCTCGGTTTGCAAGAGCCTGAGAGAGACCAGTTCTTCCGAAGCCGTTCAGAGGTCCTGCTGCGCGCAAGCCCAGAAGCAGCGCTGCCTGTGTGGGAGCTGCCCCCCATCCCTTTCTGCATAAAATACGAATCCTGAATCTCTCCATGTTTTCGCCTCGCCTCCCCCCCCCCCAGGGTGTTCCGTAGCAACTGATGCCCATGAAGCTGTCCTGACGACATGAACACAGCACATCGTGTGAGACGAGGGGGAAATCCAGACGGCAGCCCCTGACGCGCTTGGAATCAGCCAGGGTCCCTTTTCACGCAAACCGAAAAAACCCAGCGAGAAAAAAATGTGCTGGATGGCGCTCGAAGGCCACCCTGGGTCCCAGTCTGGCTCTAGGAGAGATTCTGGTACCTCTGATCTCCAAAGCTGGGAAACCATTTATTGTGCCTCCGAGGGAGTGAGGAATTGTATTAAGGGGCAAACGTTCCCATTTTCTTTTAAATTGTGTTTGCAGGGGATTTGAATGATGTTTCTCAAGCAGTCATCAAATCTGAAGGAAACTAAAGTGTTGAAAATGGGTTCTTGTAAGCAGACTCCAGGCAAACTCCCATGTCCCGCAGAATTCATGCTGTGCAAAGGGAGGAGCTGGGGCAGTTGCCAGGTAGTAGCAGGTGTAGCTGGAGGCTGGTGAGCCTGGAGCTGGGGAGTGCTGCTATTAAAACTTTATTTAAAAAGCTCCCCTTAAAAGCATCCATGTCCTGCTTGAGGATCCGATGTGCACTGCCAAGTAAAGAATGAATTTAACAAAAAATTATCCTGCCCCAGGGACTCTGCTGGTGCCTGCAGGGGAAGCACCCATGAGCTGGGCACCGTCTCTGACGTCGATGTGTCCACGTGTTTGTTCAGGAGATATTTAGTTAGCACCCACTGTTTCCAGGCGCCAAGTGCCCCTCAGAGCCGCAGTGACTGCTCGAACAGTTGAGTGAGCACACTAATGAGCCCGGAATGAACATGATGCCGGGGCGCTTGCAGGAAGTGTGGCTCTTGGTCTCAGGATACGATAACTTTCAAGAGAGGGGAAAGCTCATCACAGGAAGCGCAGTGGGCGCTTCATTCCTGGAGCCCTTTGCATGAGGGCAGGGTCAGACAGAGCAGAGACAGGGAAGGGGATGAACACCAGCCCCCTTACGTTACAGGGGTGGGCAAAAGTAGGTTTACAGTTGTGAGTCCCTGAAACAGTGTATTCTGGTATTAGTATTTATTTGTGTTACAACGATAAGCCCATTTTTGCCTGCCCCTGTATCGTATTTCACTGAATGCTCACAGCAGCCCTGTGACATGGGTGATACCACGGCCATTTGCCAAACTAGGAACCAAAGGCACAGAGGTGACGTGGCCCATGCCACGCTGCTGTTAAGTGATGGAGGCAGAATCTAAACTCCCATCAGACTCAGAACCCAGGCTTTTCCCAACTCACCGAGATCCCCATCAAGCAGTAACAGGTGAAGAACCGCCTCCTGGTGCCGCCACTTGGTAACTGTTCAGGTCGTGCGTGGAATTTAACCTCTCCCAGACTCAGTCTGTGCATTAAATGAAGAGTATTTGTACCTGCTTACTTCCCAGGTTTTGTGAGGAACAGATGAAAGAACGATGCTGGAATTGCTTAAAATCCATAAATACGTGAAGATAGGAGAAACGGCGATGACTACAATGCACCCGTCCTGAACTCGGTTCCCCACCACAGCATACAATACGGCAAATAAGCCAGACTCTTGCCTAGTGTCCGTAACACAAAGTCTTTTAAGGAGTCAGTTCATGTTGCTAGTGAAGCAGTTATTCTGTTCTATTTATCTACCGTGTTGATCGCAGTGAAGGGTGTTATCCTGTCAAGTGTTAGGTCCCTACTTTCAGGCTGTGTGGGTCTCATTTCCTCTCCTCTTCATAAGGAATTGGTGCCTCCTAAGCCTGGTTTCTCTCGTAGGTTCCTGGTTTCAATAAATGTAGCACCCTCTCTCCATCAACCAAACTCAAAACCCAGCTGTCACCATGGTAACGCCCTCTTTCTCTACTATCTCAGTTGGTTTCCAACCCTATAGACAATGTCCCGCATCACCTCTCACCTGGGCCACTGTAGGGTCTGCCCCATTGGGTCTCTCCGTCTCTACCCTTGGCTCCCTCCCCACAATTCATTCTCCAAACCACAGCCAGGATAGTCTTTTAAAATGTAAATCTTTTTGTCACTCCTCTGCTGAGTACCACTTAGTAGCTTTGTTGTAGTTGTAGTTGGAATGAAATGCTTTAGATCTTACTTAGGCCTGCAAGATTATCTCCACCTCCAACTTCTAACCACATTGCTTGTCACTACACCTTCTGTCACCACCCTCCAGCCACACCATCATTATTATTATTATTATTTCTTCTTCTTCTTCTTCTTCTTCTTCTTCTTCTTCTTCTTCTTCTTCTTCTGTCACCACCCTCCAGCCACACCATCATTATTATTATTATTATTTCTTCCTCTTCTTCTTCTTCTTCTTCTTCATCATCATCATCATCAGAACATTGGAGCTTGCTGTTTCCTTTCCCTGGAGCTCCCTTTCCCTCACACTGTACCTGCCTGGCTCATGGTAAACGTGTAGGTACCTGTTGTCCTCAACCATCATACTCTGTGGTCATGACCTGTTCTTGCATGGCACTTGTCACTTTTTTGTAAATGTGTTAAATTTAACATCTGTACCCCCACTACAATGGAAGCTCCACAATGGTAGGATGGCCATCTGCTTGGTTCACCACTGTACACCGACACCCAGCACAGTGCCAGGCAAGTAACAAGTAGCCAATAGATATTTGTCATGTTCACAGACATGGGATGAGACTAACAATACCTCCGGAAGCTCAGCCAAGAGCCTCCTGGTTTCCACACCACCCACCCGCCCCTCTGAGACTCAGTGATCAGCCTAACCAGACTGCCCCTCTTCATTGCTTTGTCCCAGGAGCGGCTGGTGCTGTCCGTACTCCCCCGATTTGTCGTCCTGGAAATGATCAATGACATGACCAACGTGGAAGACGAGCACCTGCAGCACCAGTTCCACCGGATCTACATCCATCGCTACGAGAACGTCAGGTGAGAAACACCACACCCCGCCCCATCTCCGTGTGATCCCTGAGCACCTGGCTGCTCTCATCTCACTGCCACAGCTTCTGTCTGCCTGGATGTCAGGGCTGTTTTTCATTGGTTGACTAATTCATTAACTAGTCATTATTCATGACATGGCTCTGCATTGTTATGAGGCTGGAGAAGACTGGCAAAGAAATGAACTCATATTTGCTTGTGGACTTTCTGTTTGACTCCCCACCAGTAGGTTTCCCCACCTTCACATTTTTGCATGGGAAAGCCAAAAGCCTTCTCAATGTGATTGGAAAAATAACCCCAAAATGTGATGTGGAACCCTTAAGAATAATCACATACATCACTTTATATCCCTTATAAGTATCAGAAAACAATACAAAAAAGGACTACAGCTTTTTTTGCTTTTTGCAAACATATTTTTGGCCAACGACCCATCCATTCACCCATCCACTTGTTCACCCATGTATCTAGCCACCCATCCACCCTGCCAACTACCTGTCCATCTACCCATCCATCCCCTTCTACACACCCATCCAACCATCCATTCAGCCATCCATTCATTCACTTATCCATCCATCCACCCACCCAGCCATCTACCCATTCACCCATCAGTACCCTCTCTGTGCTCAGTACTGCACTGGACAACATGCTGAGTCCTGAAAATAAGGGGGTGGGCTCCTTAGTGAGGCAGAGCAGCTTTGGAATCCCAATTCTACCTCATCCTCTTGTGCCACCTTGGGAAATTTACCTACCTGAATCTCAGGATCTTTTTCTGTAAAATGGGCATTTTTATAGCCACCTGCACTGAATAAACACATATACAAAGCATAGGACGGGGTAAGCATGTAGTAGAGCATTAGGTATATTGTAGGTGTTTCAGACAGGGTCTCTAGGGACAAGCAAAAAAAAAGCCAACTCTGGCTAATTTAGGAAAAATATCCTGAAAGGCTACATGATGGTGATAGAATAATGGGGGAAGGAGAGAGAGGTAGTCTCAGGGAAGAAGCCAGAATAAAGCCAAAGGCATGGCCAAAATCACAGCAGAGCACTAGGCCGGTGAGGACCCAGCTGCCACTGTTTCTGAAGAATTCATCGCTTGTGCTGCCAGCCCTGGCCCCACACAGCTGTCACCTCCACCATCCCTCCAGCAGCCCGGGATCTGGATCTGGCTGCCTTTGCCCTGTCCCCACTCTCCGCTCCCCCTGCCTCTTTGCGTGTCAAGGTAAAGCCTGGGACTGATGTGGCCCATTGGCTGAGCCCCGTAACTGGCAAGAAGTGACTGAAAAGCAAATATCTGACCTTTTCAGCTTGTACAGTAGAACTGTATCTCCCTCTCACCAAATACCATAGTGTGGAAATTTTCCCGACATGGGAGGGGGAAAGTCCATACGTTGAATAGCTCTAAAAGAGCCAATGAGCCTTCTTAGTTCCTAGGCCCCCAACTCCGTTGGAAAGGAGGGACCATTTCCCGCCTACCAGCAGCTCTGCCCTTCTGCACAGGGCAGTCAGGGACACTCACTGGGAAGCCAGTCCAGCAGGGAGCGAGATTCTCACCCAGCCCTTCAGCAGGACAGTCAGCCTGGGTGGGTCTCTGGGTCTCATTCAAGAGTTGGGCTGCATGGCTCTGGATGCTGAGGTACGCAAGGGGCCCTCAGTCAAAGAGTCGCTCTGGTGGAAGGCATACCCCAGATCTACGAACTGGTCCCACAGATCACAGGACCTTACCAATACCAACTGAACCAAGACCAACAGGTTCCAGGCAGTACCTATAATTATATTCAGGGCAGGGTTCTGTTAAAGTAAGCCAAGGGTGCCAAGAGATCACGAAAAGAGAAAGACCTGTGGTGGTGGGGGGGGCAGGGAGAGGGGGGTGCATGTGGGTAGAGAAACCTTCCAAAAGAGTTGCTTCTTATTTGCATTTTTTAACGTCAGGCAAGAGGAAAAGGCAAGGACAGGCGACCTGGACAGAGTGATCCACACAAGTGAAGGCAGGACAGTGGTCTATATAACTACAGCTAGATATAAAATATGTGTATTACGTATTAATGTAAAAAATAAATATAAGTATATGACAGCTTATGAGAGTGCCTGTTACCATGGAGAAAGAGGTGGGGCAGAAACTACCCTTAATTGGGGGAAAATGGAGAAAATACACAAGCCAGCTCTCCCGCACCCACATACTCGGGACCCTTAAGATTAAGAAACGACATGTGTGGCTTGCTTTCTGCACGAATCAATTTTCGGTGCTTCCTTTAGTCTAGAACAACTAAAGTTACTTCTGCCCCCTCCACCCCGCCCATTTATTTTACACCAATAAACTGAGTTCCGACGCTCCGAGACCCCTTCCTGGAAGTCCACAGCACACTAAGGTGGAAGTGAGTTGGTGCCTTTCCATCTTGCAGTGGCCTCAGCTTGCAGCAAAGGAGCCCTTTCTAAGGGGAAAAGAACCTACAGAGACACCCGCTGTTGCCTGGGCCTCTCCCTAGGTCTTCCCAGAGGCTCCCCCGCTGGTATCGGGAAGATGAACTCAGCTGGGGTCGCGGGGGGCCTCCACAGCCCACTGCAAGGCTGCTGGGTGCTAAAATAAGACCCGCGATGAAAACAGCAGCAGAGGCTGGTCCTTGGCCCGTGTCTGAGAACAAAGTCAGGCGGGCTGCCCCATTCCCCCGCCCCCAGAGCAGGCCTGCTGCGGAGCAGCGAGCTTTGCTGAAGCCATTCCCGACCCTGCAGCTGTCTCCATGGCTGGCGATGCACCGGGTTCATTCTTTCTTCTCTGTTGCTCTTCCGTCATTCTGTTGTTTTGTGACCTTTCCCAAAAAAACAGTGTGTTGCCAATGTCTAACTCTTCATGCTGTCTCACACAGCTCATCACCCCCCTGCCAGTGTAGGGCATACAGGAGCCGCCACACTTGGGGACATCAGTGTGCCCAGTGGATGAGGAGCCTGCAGACTAGGGTTCTCATCCAGAACACTTTCTAGGAGCCACAGCCCCTACAAGATGCTGGCTGCATCATCTCTTCTTTCTGGGTTTTAGTTTCCTAATCCAAAAGTCAAGATGTCCGAAATGGTCAACACATTGGGACCCCAGTGGATTTCATCTCTACACGGCTGAGACGTCTGTCGCTAGACCCTGGGCCACTGGGCTTTTCACTGGAAGCCTCTGGGGCTTCCGATCTCACCTGCCCAATTCTATTTCTCTTTCCTCTCCCTGCCCCCATAGATTTAAGACACTTCTTATATTAGTTAGGGTCGTGCTGTCTGCTCTAACAAATAACCTCCTAGTCTCAAAAATTTAAGCCCAACAGACTCTAGTCACATAGCTGTTCACTGGTAATATTCCTGGTAGGTGGGTGACTCAGGGACAAAATCCCCTGCATTTGCTGGCTGTACCATTCCCCAGGCCTCAAAGTTCTTGACATTCAGCTCTTGGAGGGGAAAGAGTAGAAAAGGCCCACCCGCTTCTTTACCGCCTTGGCCCAGAAATGACCGGGGTCGCTTCCACTCAGATGCCGTTGATGAGACCTGATCACCCAGCAACAAGAGGGAGCACAGGGTCCCTGGCTCAGTGGGTCTTCGCTAGTGCCAGAGAGGCATGGATTTGGTGGACAGTCAGCTTCTCCAGCAGACCTGCCTTCCATCTTTCCTCCTGCCCCAACCCAGGCCGTGTGAATTTGCACGTTCTCGGTCCACCCACTTTGAACTGGCTCTTCATTTGCAACGAGCTCTGCCAACTCGTGCACTCGCCACGTCTGCCCTGCAGACTAGAGTTTCATGTGCACACAAATGAAACCGAATAAGCCTAGAAAACGTGGTGCCTTTTGATGCCTGTCTGCATGGCAACCTACTAAGCACTCTCTGATTCCCAAAACTTTCCACAGGGAGTTGTATATCCTCTACTTATTGAGGACCATGGTTTTTTATGTTACTTTCTTACAGTAACCCTGCAGAGTAGCATCTTTGCTTTATTATCAAGAAAATGGAAGCTTAGAGAGATTAAATAACTTTCCCAAGAACACACAGTTAGGAAGAAGAATCTACACAGGGCCCGTGTTCCTAATAATTCCAGTAGAGTCTTCTAAAGCCTCCTAGAAGACTCTATTTGCACAGTGACAGTGAGGTAACATCACTTATTTTTAGCCAAATAAACAACTTATATAACAAAATTAGAGTTGGAAATGATCACGGTCTCTTCAGTACATTCTAAGATGAATATCTTGGAAAAGTTACAAGTTTATACTTAGAATCAAAAGACCCGACCTTGAGCCCAGCACCGGGGGTAGCAGAATGAGCAGCACAGTGAGAACCAGGGCCCTGGTTTCTGTTTCCGACCTTTCATTCAACGACTCCTGTTGCATGAGGGTGACTTGAACCAGCACTTCTCTGACTTGAATGTGCACATGAATCACCCAAGGCTCTCACTAAGTCAGATTCTGATCCAGTGGGGGCTGGCGTGGGGCCTGAGAGTCTGCACTTCTAATCAGCTTCTAGGAGATACCAGTGGAGGCCATGACCACATGCTGAGGAAAGAGGACTTGATTCTGATCATTCCTGTTGATTCAACTCAGGAAACACGTCATGAGTCTTACCACATGATGGAATCTTGAAGGACAAGCAGGATTTCAATAGGTAGCAATGGGAAAGAAAGCCATGCCAGGGAGCAGGTACATTGTACAGAGGCAGCTGCACCAAGCACGACGGCTTCAGACGACCCGCGAAAAAGTCGATGACTTTGGGACACTGAGCACATGTGAAACTTTCATGGCCTTTGTTCTCAGGGAAGCCGTTTCTTCTTTCCATAGGCTGCCTGCTCCGTACAGCTGTGATGGGACTTCTTGCTCACCACTGTATCTCCAGTGCCTGGCACATAGTAGTCATTGGATTAATTAGCGGTTGAATGAATGAATGAATGAATCAGCAGTTTCTGCCCTAGACAGATGAATATGAATAGCTTTGGATGAATGGATCTATAAAGTGAGTGGGTGGAACCAGATGATCTATAGGCCCTTGCACTTCCACCTTCAAAGATATCGGACTGATAAAGAACATAGATTCCAGAGCCAGGTGGTGCCTGGTTTACATCCTAGCTTTTCATGTTCATGGGTAAGAAGTATTTGGGCCTTAGCTTCCCTAACTGCAAAATGGAGATGATCATAATAATAGGCCCTGTCCCATGGATTCTTATGCAGAATGAATGAGTTAATACAGTAGAAGTCCTAGATCAGATTCAAGTCCATAGTAAATACTCTCAGTGTTGCTGCTACCACTATTTTGGGCTTGAGTTCACAGGGAAAGCTTTTAGCTGCAAATAACGAATAATCCAGTTAATGGTTATATTCTTTTCCACCTCTCTGTTACCTGTCTCTTCTCTTCTCTCTCTCTCTACCATTCCATCACAGTGGACAATCCTAACTTTGCCAAGTGCTACCAGTGGAAGGTTGGACAAGTCTCCTGGCTCTCTGAGCCTCTTCTGCTCATCTTCACAAGGGAGACAAGAATGCCTTCCCCACTGGACCACTGGATGCATTAACAAAGACAGGGATCACGCAGTGCCTTGCTTTTAGAAGGCTTTCCAGAACTGCCCCTTCCCTTCCCTCCGTTTTCCTTATGCCAAAACATATGCATAGAATAAAACCTCACCTCCCTGAAATCCTTAGTAAATTGGAAAGTTTTAGGTAATTAATTATTCTGCCTGTGGTTTCCCAGGTTTGCTACCTAGTCCCATAATTTGGGGGGAAAAAATGCCTACCTTCATTTGCCTACAATTTGAAGTAGAATACATGTCATTAGGCTGGAGATAATGAGTTCTTATGACTTTTTTCCCACGTCAATTTTGCTGTGTTCATGGCTTCTGTGTTGCTGTTCACTGTGAATATATAGAAATAATTCATAAAGCTTCATTTTGCTTTGCATAACAAATTGATCTGCTCCTAGTGAGAAATTTCCTTTCTGGATTTGTTAGTCTTGCCCACACTGCACAGCTCTGCACAGGAAGAAGGACTTTCCGTTGCCCCCTTGTCCTTCCTGAACTCCTAGGTGCACTCTCTCTGCTGAGATGTCTGTTAAATATTGACACATTCCTTCTGACTCCCATGGCAGGGAGAGCAAAAGTCTCAGGCCACAGTTAACTTCTTTGGATGGTGTTGATGCGTGTCCTAGGATGGTTTAAAATATTAATGCACTTTCTTCCCACCCCATCCCTTCCCTATTGTCTAGTATTCTTTTTGCAGATGTTAAAGGATTTACCAACCTCTCCACCACCTTGTCTGCTCAGGAGCTGGTCAGGATGCTCAACGAGCTCTTTGCCAGATTTGATCGACTGGCCCATGTGAGTTGAATTTAATTCCTGACTCGTTTTTGGTAGGAGTGAGGGAATGCATATACAATTAGTGAAAAGGACTCAGCCTTCTTCACCAATGTCATTACCGTCTGCATCCTTTCCCCAGGCATGGACCTCTGATCCTCACATAATCTGGGGATCGATGTTAGTTACTTATATAGGCCTTGGATGGAGGTTTGATGGATTAATTTTCCCAGTTGAGAGACAGCTGGTTGAGTGACAATTAAACCAAAGTCCTTTCGATCTGCTTCCACTCTTGCATCATTATCCCCCCCTGCCATGGCCGGGTGCCATCCAGCTGCAGCCGCCACGCGGTTCGTGCGGTGGCGATGGCTGCCTGCAGTGCCCAGCCAGCCCTGGCTGTCTGGAATGAGTGAGCCAGCTCTCCAGAGCCAGTCATTTACTAGACCATCACTTTGTTTGGCCTAACTTAAGAGCTTTGTTTTTTTTTTGGCCAACATGACACCACTTTTATTTGCAGTTGGTTTGATTAGAGCTAAAATAGAAAACAGGTTAAAAGAGATGAACATTTGTTATCAAAACACAGATTCCTAATCCTCAAGCCACTCAAGTTACAAAGGAATACCATTATCACGCTGTACGTTCGCGTGGGTGTTGGGTTCAAATAGGCCACCTTAATTCCCGCTTTTAAAGGACACGTATCCCTCCCAACCCCACAGGCGGTGGTGAGAGTTCAGTGAGACCGCATCAAGTGGGAGTCTATTTTTAGCATATCAAAATGTGTTTTGTTTTTTTTTTTAAGGCTGCCTCACTCCAACTGAGATCTGTTCATACTTGAATCTGAGCACCTCTGGAGTTGTGCCTGGTACAGAGGGTTGGGAGTGTGGGAATGACCAAAGCACACGTCGCCCTTTCCTGGAGTTAAGTCTAGATGGGGATACATAAGGAAGTAGTCAGTGTGCAACGTGATGTGTGTGAAAGGGAAGTCTGAGTGACATGGGAATGCAAAGATGACACAGGCCCCCAAATCAGAGCATACTTCCAGGAGAAAGTGACTGTTAGGCTGAGTCTTAAAAAGGAGCACACAAACATAACAGAATACTATTCAGCAATAAAAAGGAGTAAGTCTCTGATACACGCAATAATATCACTGCATCTCAAATGCAATATACCAAGTGAAAGATGCCAGACGCAAAAGGCGGGGCATTTCATGATTCCTCCCATAAGCCATCCTAGAAAAGGTCAAATTATAGGCACAGAGAAGAGGTAAGAGGTTGCCAGGTGGAGCGAGCGGGTCAGTTGCACAGAGCGTGGGGTTGGACTGATTTGGGAGTAATGTGGATGCTCTATATGTGACTTCACATTTATCTAAAAGGTAAATGTTATTGTATATGAATTATGTATCAATTAGCAAGGTAAAGAAGATGGAGAAGGTCATTGTAGGCAGCCAGGAGAACAAAAGTAAAGAAGCTCGCTACTCTATATGTGTGGAGAAACCAGGAGAGATTTGGCATTGCCAGAGGGGAAGGTGCAGTGTAGGGAGTGGTGGGGATGTGCTGGACAGATGGGCAAGGACCTGCCAAAGAACCTGCAGAGTAACCTGTAGCTACCGGACAACTATTACATGGGACACTGACCAGGGCAGAAGAGGAGGCGGAGACTGAGATGTTCCCCTAATACAAGAGCTGGGTTTGCCTAAAGGGCTGGGGAAGAGGGCTCACCCCTTTATTTGATTGTTGCATCAGTGGTGGCTGGTGCCAGTTACACACAGTTATTGTGCTTCTTACTATGGTTTTGAACATTTCTGCTCAGGGACGCTAAGATGAACAAAAACGGCCCTCCATGGAGAACTGACAAATGTGACCAAGGTTAATTTTTAGTGTCACAATAAACTGTACTGACTCGGGGAAAGGGTTGCTAAGTGAAATTTAATGCACATTGTTCAACCAACGTTTGTGGACTACATACCACATGCCAGGTAACGTGCAAGACTCTGGAAAGGCGACAGAGCCCGCCCTCAGGAAGCTCCGAGTCTAGTGAGGGAGACCAGCAAGCCCACAACAATAGCAGGACAGTGTGGTGCAGGCAATAATAGGCACAAGGGCCTTGGAGAATGAAAGAAGGAACAGCCAGATGCTGGGAGGGGTCAGGGAACTGGTGGTCATGTTCTGGCAGCATCCAGAGAAGAGGTCATCTGCAAACTGGGTACTGGGAAAGGGCAGGAGCTTTCCTGGCATCAGATTAGACAAGGAAGTGCCTTCTAGGCTGAGCCACGGGGCAAAGGCAGGGAAGTGTAAAAATGCAAAGTCACGCTGCTGGTTTGGGGAGCTACAAGAAGCTCAAGATTGCTGGAGTGTGAAGGGCATGGGAGAGTGAAGTGAGAAGTGAACTTAAAGAGGAAGGCAGAAACAAATCATGGGAGCACAGTGTGACATTTAAAGGAATGTGGACCTTGTCCTGGAGCCTGGACTTTTCACCCTGGTTACCATCCACGCAACAGTGGAGGGGGAGTGAATGGGGGTATGTAGCCCATCGATCCCCAGTAGGTACAAGATTCTGTAGTCCACCTTCTGGGGCATGAGTCTTATTGGAAGATTTTTAAAGAAAAAGTGAATATTAAATTAAGAAGAGTTAGATAGATGATGCTAAATCATCTATTAAATATTCATAAACTGCCTGGCATATGTTACACGCTGTGATGAGTGTTTTCCCCGGCATACCTAATTTAGTTCTCACAACAAACCTTCGGGGAAGGTTCTTTATTGTTGCCATCTTACAGGGTGAGTGACTGAACTGAGGCTCAAAGAAGTAAAATAGTCTGCCCAGAAGCACTGGTAAGTAGTGCATCTGTGGTCCAGGCTGAGGCCAGGTGCTCGGCCTTGACCTCGAAGCAATGCAGCAGGTGTTTTAGGGGCTAGAAGTGTTGCTGCCCCTGGGGGATGGCTTGGAGGGTTACACTGAGCATGGGCCAGACTTGAGCACACCTGTGCAGTCGCTCTCTGCCCCTCAGGTTCCTACCAAAAGTGCGATGGAGGACAAGGGAGACAACACCTGGGAGGTGTGCACGCACAGGCTGGCTCCGGATCGGCACTCAGCGCCGTCCGTGCTCAGCAGCAACCTGGTTCACCCCACGCCGGGTGCTTCAGTGTTTGCTACCCTAGGAGACCCCGGTAGAAAAGTTTAATAAACTCTGCCAGGGAAAACAATTCTACTCACCTGGGAAGGAGAAAGCCCACTTTAAATGTTTTTACCCCCAACAGTCACTTCACAAAGTCACATATTCTGCTTCTGTCTAAAAGGGGGTTGGACTTGCCCCTTTTAGCATCTTTCAGCATGAAAACCCTGTGCCTTTATAACGAGCTCCATCTCCTTGCCATGAGCCTGTGCTTTAGATGTTCATTATGTTGCACATCAGAGAGAAACCACCTCCCATGTAAATGTCACACACTGTACCCGTTTATTCCCTGCATTATTAAAATTCAGGGGCGACTTCAAAGCGTTCCGGTAAAGATCCTCCTAGTGTGATCCAATTCCTTGTGCCCTGGTGGTTAGGGCTGCTCGGAATAGAGTGTTCTGACCCCTTTTAGTACCTTTGCCTAGCTTTAGTAACGTTCGGTCTTGGGTCTTTTTTAAAAATAAAGCAGTTCCTACCTGCCCCTCCTCAGCCAAGTTAGAAGTAAAGAATATGTATATTATTTTAAAGGCTTCGAAATTGTAAAATGAAGAACAAATTTATTGCTATACGGTTGACCTCATTTACAGCTTAAACCTTTTTTTTTAAATTACTGACAAAACCAGAAGAACCTAAATTGTTGCTGTAAAGAAAAATCCAACACAACGGAGAGCTAACCAACAGATTGAAAACAATGAGAGAGCTATTTCTGTACTGACATAGAAAACATTTCAAGATTGTTGTTGCATGAAAAAAAGGTATCTCTCAGGTCTGTGAACATGGTAGGATAAATTTATGGCCAAAGATCGTGAAAATTAGTCATGTGTGACCATACAAATGACGTGTGAAAGTACAGCAGCCTCAGGAGGGAAAGTAGCCCACGTTCCCAGGGCCTTGTGCCTGGGGGGGGGGGGGGGCTGCTCCAGGGGACTTACCGCAGCTCCTTTTTACTAGCACAATACAGTCAAGTGTTATTTCTGCAATTACAATTAGATAAAAGCCTCTAAAATTGTCCTGTTTCCTAATGCAACTATTTTTAGTGCATTAATGGCACTAATGTTTTTATTCCGAGAGTCTTCACTCTTGTTTTTATAGCTTTTTTTCTGATTACAAAAACAATGCTTGTTCATTATGTGAAAATCAAACATCAAAGATACAGACAACACAGGAAGTGTAATCAGTGGACGCCTACCCTGACCCAACGATGTAACTATCTTTAATAATTTGGTACCTCTCTCTCCTCAGTTTTATCTATACAAATGGTTTCAAAAATTCTGTGGATTTCCCAAGATTTTTTTTAATCTTATCAAAGTCATCAAGATGGGAGGAAAAGGATTATATTAAAACTAACTCAATAAAATTTGCAAGAAGACCCTCACCCTACTTTATTTTTCTTCTTTAATATCTTTTTTCAAAGCCACCTGGCTCTCCTCATCTGAACTTTACAAAGGAATTTCTGGTAAAAACAAGTTGCTTGGCTATTCCTGTCATATAACAGCTCAGAAGAATTAATCAGAAAAATGTGTCTGCAAATTGACAGATAAGAAGTCAAGGTCTTTAATGTATTATATACATGAAAGAATGCAAATGTAGAAGACTGGCTGTTTTTATAAGGCATTTGAGCATTTTGGTCTCTAGGGGGGATCCTGGAACCAATCCCCTGCAGTTACCAAGGGATGGTTGGTAGCTAGTTAAGTCTTGGAAGGAGTCAAATGTCATACATGGAGTTTCGACTGTGTGTGGGGTCATTGCTCCTAACACCCATATATATACACACACAGATATGAATACAGCAGGACAGTGAAGCTTTTATAATGTTAATTTCATTTAGTGCAAAGAATTTTCCTTTATTCTAGGAGTATATCATTTTACTTTTTGGTGTTGAAAAGGCCTTTTCTTTTACAAAGTGAGGAGAGTAGTCGATGGTGGTTGGGTTGTTATTTGGTTTGTTGATAAATTTTTTTATACTTCCTTGGAAAAATACAGAACTGAGCCCTATAGCTGGCCCTCTGGTTTTTTTTTAATAACTGTCCTATGGACTCCACAAATCTGGACACTGCCAGGACCAGTGGGCCAAGTGCTCCTTTCTGGCCCTAACACTGCAGGGGTCTAGAGGACGCAGTCAAAGGTCTTGCATGTCCCTTCTTGACCAGACCTCTTGGGCAGCTCTCTTGCAAAATTAGCAGCATTGGAGCAGCCAACAGACAGGAACCACACACTCCTAAAAATAACCCTGGGAAGGCTGTGGGTGCCCTCAGAGTTCTGAAGATCACTTCTGTGCCCATTGGGGAAGGTTGGCCAGACCCTGGAGATCTGACCCAGATGGGAAGCCCCAGAGCCAGGTCTGACTCTCCTGTCCCTGTCTGATGTTTGTTTTGTCCTGGGGGAGTGGCTGCATCCATGTGTTACCCAAATATAAACGAAGGGCACAACTCCTGATGGAGCCAGCACAGTGCTTCCCAGCTTGGCATCTCAGTGGGCCCTTGCTGTCTGCAACTCCCCTCCTCCTACCCCTGGGCCCTGCTCTCCCAAGGAGGGCCTCTCACCCACAAAGCCAGAGACCCACAGAGTCCTAGGGCTTCAGGTCTAGGAGGCACCTCAGAGGTCATTCAGTCCCACCCTCTATCCAAGGAAACCAAAAGGGAGGACCCTCTGCCAGTGATCACAGAGATGAAGGATGAGGACAGGAGTCCAAGTCACCCTCACAGAGACAATGTTAATTTAGTGTCCCGTCTGCTGGGCTCTGCCCTAAGTCTTCCAATGCATCATCTTAGTTAATCCTCACATGCCCAAAGGTCCTGTTCTCATCTCCATTTTACAGATGAGGCAACTGAGACTCAGAGATTAAGTAACTTAACTAAAGATGCACAGGAAAGATGTAGGGTGTCTCAGAGCTGATCCTGTGCAGGGTAACTCCTTGGCCAGAGCTCTTAGCCCCTAGGCTACAACTGCCTTAAGTTCTCTTGCTCCTAAAACCTGCAACATTCAGACTCTTCCCATTCAATACTGAAGTGTGAACCTTTCCGTTGGTGCTTGTGAACCCACCAAAAAACTGTGTCTTATTTCTCAACTGTGTAGGGGGGATAAAACCTGTACCCACCTATAAGGTGGGTTAAGGGTTCACTCCATTTAATATATGGGGCATCATATTGGTTATTAATAACCATCTTGATATCAGGGACAATGCTTGCCTTATCATAGATGCCCGATTGATGTTTCTTTTCAATGAACACACATATACATTAATTAATGAATAAAAGGAGGTATAAAAGACATAGTTTGCCTCTCCTGAAGGTGCCAGTAACCTACATGGGAAGGGACTTAACAGAGTTGAAATAGTATAGAGATCCCTAGATGATTTATGCTTTTAAGTTGAGCTGGAGACTGCTTGAACCCATGAACTCAGAGGCATGTCCTAAGAAGAAAGACAGTGCTGGGACAGAATTCCTGGGGGACACGGAGCGAGCAGGTTGAATGTCCTCTCTTCGCCAGGCCTATCCACATGCTGAGTATTCAGATCAGAAAGCTAGAACGTGGGAGAGATGAGATATCGTCCTGTACCTGTCCTATCCAGTGTTTTCCTATGACTCCACTCCACCTCTGAGCCTGTCAAACCCTTATTCAGGATGCCTTCTAATTCCCTTGGTAGATAATAGGTGCTCCTGGCCCAAGGTGCAGACCCCCCGAACTTGCTTCCCTCTTTCCCAAGCCTCGATGAAGCATGGACCCATCTGCCGACTCAGCCCTTTCCTTCCCCATCTGTTCCTTCCAGGAGCATCACTGTCTCCGCATCAAAATCCTAGGGGACTGCTACTACTGCGTTTCCGGACTTCCGGAGCCTCGCCAGGACCACGCCCACTGCTGTGTAGAAATGGGCCTCAGCATGATCAAAACCATCAGGTAATTTGGGATCTCCTTCATAATCCTGGGCCTCTCATGTGCATGACGGGGAAGACAATCCACCCCATCTGTCCTTGGTGGTAAATCGCATGCAGTTGAAAGGTGAAGCCCTCTGACTTATTTCATGAACACTGCATACCCGTTAGTTCTCCCAGATGAACCTAGTAGCTTCATTTCGTTCTAGTTGCACCTCACTTTCAATAATCTGTGCAACAAATTTGTATTGCCAATGTCCTTGCGGGGATCTGTCAAGGAACTGGATGAGTGTAACACATGCCTTCAAGGAGGTTATGGTGCAGTGGGAGAGACGAACAGATAGGCAATTTCAAGATGCTGCAATAAGCTCTGTGGTGAATCAAATCCAGGACACTTGTGGGGAATAAAGAAGGGACAGCTAATTCATGCCAAGGTGCGGGAGAAGGCTTTCCAGAGCAGAGATGTCTAACCTGTCTCCTAAAAAGTGAGTAGATAATAGCCAGATCCTGGAGGTGGTTGAGAGCTTGGATGACAGGATAGACATGTGCGGGAATCGGGACGTGGAACCTGGGGAGGTGGGGACCGATGGGCTGCAGGCTGGGAGCAGCCAGGGCCTGCAGGGCTTTCCCAGCCACTGTAGGGTTTCACCTCATCCGAAGGCCAATAGGAAATCACTAAAGGGCCACGCCCAGAGTTGGCTTCATGAGTGTGCAACAGGAGCTTTGGGCTTTGGTCCGTGTATTTGATCAGGAGGGGAGGAGTTACTGAAGTCAAGGACTATGGAACTGGACTGCTTATGGCTTTGGGACAGAAGCTCAGGGTTGTCAGAGCTCCCCTCGGGGTGCCGAGATGTAAGGATCACATCCTCCCACGACCACAGCAAAGACAGTGGCTCGTGCCATTTTCTTACAGAGGAAGAGGAGTCTTACTAGAAACAGACAAGAAGATTCTCCCTGCTGGAGAATCTAAGGAATTGGAACCTCCCTTTCAAGGGCTTGGTGGTGGCCCAAACCCTGTTCCTGATCCTTCTGCTTGCTGACAGATTCCTGACTTCACTCAGGGTTCAGACAGAGGTCTCTTGACATCGAGGAAGGTGATGTAGCCCCTAATCAAGAAGAGGACACTGAAGCCCTTTCCCTAAATATGATCCTGCTCCATTGACTTGACACTGGTCATTTCAAGACTGAGCCTAAAATCATACTCCTGGTGGGCAGGCCCCCAGGGTCCTGCCTTTGGAACCAATCCATGACCAGGGCTGGATCAAGGCATTATGGTGCTTGGCTAAGAGGTGTTTGATGAAAATCCAACTTTTCACCATCCCGAAGACCAAGTTGGCAGGTGGAGAAAGAGACAGGAAATTCCCATTTTCCTGTTGCCCCCTTCTACAGAAATGCTGAAATTCCCTCCTCCAGATACCATGGAGAGAGGGGCCCATAACCTCCAGCCCACAGTTCCCTTTGATCCCCTTCGGCAGACGGAAAACGCCGCAGATGCTTCTTCACGGTTGACTTGGGCACTTGAGAGTTTTGCCCTGAAAATTCGATGACCTATGCCAACATTTTGACTGGTTTCAAGGGAAACAATGTTCCCAGAGGACCCAATATCTTGCACCACCTCTAAAACTAATTAGGTTTGCGAACCTTATTCTCTCAATCAATCAGTAGATCAGCCAACGTATAATGTGTTGACTCGACCATGTGTTGGGCACTGTGCTAAGCCCAGGAAATACCGTGAGGAACTGTCACTGCAGGGTGACTATTAGGTGGCCAGGGATGTCCATTAGGGTGGTCACTTGGATTTGTTGTCTGTGAAATGAGGAAACTGGCCAGACCAGCTCTGAAGTTTCTGCCAGTTCTGAAAATTGGTGATTTATCAACCGTGTAAAAATCAGGTTTAAGCAGCGAAACTTTAGAGTTTTTTTTAATTTATTTTTTAATTTTAGTTTTTATTTGTTAACAGGTATAACTGACAAATAAAATTATGCATATTCAAAGTGCACAATGTGATGATTTGATATATGCATAAATTGTGAAATGATTATCATAATGAAATTAATATATCCATGACTTCACATAGTTATTTTTTCTTTTTTTGATGAAAATGCCAAGATCTAGTCATCTACTCTCTTAGCAAATCTCAAGAATACACGACAGGGTTATTAAATATAGTCACCATGCAGTTGATCCCCAGAACTTAATTTTTATCTTATAACTGAAAGTCTGTACCTTTGACCAACCGCTCCCCACTTCCCCCATCACCCTGCCCCAGCAACCCCCTTCCCACTGTTTCTATGAGTGCAACACTTTTCTTAGATTCACATACACAGTGTCTGTCTTTGCCTCTGTGGCTTATTTCACTTAGTATAATGCCTTCCATGTTCATCCATATTGACCCAGATTACAGGATTCTCTTCTTTTTTAAGGCTGAGTAGTATTTCATCGTGTGTGTGTGTGTGTGTGTGTGTGTGTGTGTGTGTGTGTGTATGTGTATAAAATGACCTTCTTTATCTATTTATCCACATCTTCTTTGCCTAGCAGGCACAAACTTTCCATAGAGGTTTGTATGCTAAGCTTCAGCAAAAGATATGCTGCAGAGATGGCGCTTCGGGAGAAACGAATGTTCATTATTGGAATTCTTTAAGGTAATTAGAGTGTCATCATTTATCTTTCTGGAGAGGAACCTGTCCCTCCTGGCCATTTTATCCAGTCTATGGTCTCCTTCCTGAGGTTCTGGAGTGAGACAGTGAGAACTGAGATTTCTATAGGGTGAAATGACGCAAGGCTTTCTCTTATTAGTTCACTGAGAGTTGCTTCTACTCCTTTAGAATCAGACAATTCAGTGGGATATTTTTTTAACTACATGAGTCAGAGTCTATTAATACTCGAACATCTCCTTGATTATACTGTAGACGACTTGAGGTCCAGCATTAATTCTCCCAGTTAACAGCACAGCATGATGCGGAGGAATAAATGAGAACTCTGGGTTTAGGCAAGCCTTGGTTGCAGTTGGCTCAGACTTCTAGAGTTGCCACTCTTCCTGTCAAGTCCTGTACTCTCAGGAATGCCTGGCAGACAACATTTGCACCTGAATGTGTATGGAAGACAATTCCAGTTACATCACTCCATCTAAAAAGACTTAACGATCTTAACCAACTATCACTTACATGGGATGAAATTTTTTATTCAGCCCCAAAGGCACTTATTTCAGCCAGAAAACTCCACAGAAGCCATAAAGTCTGGAACTATGCTTTGCATTCTGTGACAGGTGTTCTCATGGAATGCCAGTGTCAATAAACCATTTATTGACTGGTTTCCCCAGACTAAATGGATAACCTGTATATTTGTCATCAACGATGGATCCCTGGGTTGTAGAGTCCCCACCCTGTCAGGGTCTGTCCTTGTCCCTCTTTCTGGCATTTCCATAGAGTTACAGAGGCTGGTGCTTCGATTGTGACACAGCATCTAAACCGTGGCTCTCTAGATCCCAGCAGCTCCAATAGTTTCCTTGTTTGGGTAGCAAAATTCTTGCACAAAAGACAAAGCAACACTCAAGGGGATGCTGGTCCCTTGTTCACAGATCAGTCCTAACATGTGATAGAGTCTCCCCGTCAGTCACAGGCACGTGGAGACGGGGTGCCACATCGGGAAAGGCTGGATTAGCTGTTGCTAGTTGGACCATCACAAGTTTCAGGAGTGAGTGAGAGTCAGGACAAGGAGACGCACAGCATGAGAGAAACCATTTTCCTGTCCCTGTCCCTGTCTTTTCCTGAGGAATGGCCACTACAGTCCTTTTGATGGAGAGCCATCAATTGCTTCTGATGCCTGAAATCCGACATCAGTACCCAAAGGATGAATGCACAGCTTAGGTCTCACGTGCATCCCTGATAAATGAGCAGAACCAATACTGAGAGGGGAGGAAAATCAGTAAGCCTCTGACAATAAGAAGATAATAAGCCTTAGTCAAGCCTCAGATTAAATTTATTCCATAAAAAATACTGGATTTTATAAACATGATGTTAGCTAAATGAATGGCCAGAAGTAATTGAATGTAACTTTATTTCTAATGAAGCATTTAATACCATCTCATGCATGCCTGTTCATAAAATTAGATTAATTAAAGTAGGCTTAGGTAACAGTTCCATTAAGCAGGTTGAAAGCACCTCCAGGTGGCTCCTCTTCACATGCCCTGGGACTATTTTGGGGACACTTGATGGCTGAGCAGACACCAAATTTACAGTGGGCTCCATTATAGGCAATATCTTTATTAAGGATCTATAAAAGTCTTCCTTGATGAATCTTAATGAAAATCGCAGAGCCTGGTCTTTTCAGTGCAGTTGCTAAAAAGTCATAGGATGACACCAGAATGCCAAGCAGGAGCTGGATTGTCCCCAACTGGTTAATTGGAGCAAAGGTCTTAATCCTTGTGGCAGGGTGGCCCTGCCAGGCAACGTGGCCGGACAAGGGACAAGAGCCAGGAGTTACCTGCTTCCCTCACGTGAGGCAGGCTCTCTGCGTGCCTCCTGGCCCCGTTCCTTTTCTCTGTCGTCCTCCGACTTACCTACTGTTCCTCCCTTTTCACTTTTCCTTCTCTCCATTGCTCCCTCCTGCCCCTCCATCGTTCGCTTCTTCTCCTCTCTCTTTCTTCCTAAAGCCCCTTTTCTCAACTTGTTCTGAAATGCCATTAAGTACAGCATTCATAAGGCCACATTCCTCTTAAAAATGCAGCAATTACAGTGGATGATGATTCATTTTTTTTGCAAAATTATTTATAATGGCGAAGACTGACTATATCTAGTAATCATAATTTATAAAGCTAATAAGGATTGAATGTTCATCTTGTACCAGGCAGACACTATACAAAAAGATCTTTCTGACGCACCGCATCTCATTCTGACAATAACCCTGTGAGGAAACTACTATTACTTCCCCCAGTTTTCAGAGGAGGCATCTGAGGCTCTGATAGGATAAATGACTTTTGGGGCAGATCTTATAAGTGGCAGGACAAGACCCTGAGCCACATCATCTGGCTCCATAAACATTCAGAGGAAGGCTTAGATAAGCTTTGGCATATTACAAGATAGGAAAAGGGGCAGCCACTAAGCAGCATGGCTGACACAATATTTAACAGCATAATAAATGTGAGTTTAAAGAAATATGCATTATAGAGCGTGCATACAGGTCATTTAGGGGAAACCTCAGTTGTTTCAAAATCTATCTTTATGGAAAGAGAGAAGATCCCAAAACTCCGTGGTGGAAAACGGGTGGCTGGATCTTCTCTCTTACATTCCCTCACCAGGTCCGCACTGTGTTTGAACAGGAATCTACGCGTCTTCCTATTACGTGTCCACTCCCCAAACAGGGGTGCGATGCTGAAGGGAGTATAACCAGCAAAGTGTCAGCTTGCAGTCTGGCCTCATGAGGGCCAACTGGGGCCCACTTCTTACTGACCTTGAGTGAGTGATATAACCTTTCTCTGTCCAGCCTCCTTAGCTGTAAAATGGGGATAATCCATCCTCATGTAAGCTCCCTGAACACAGGAACTGGTTTTCTGATTTGTCTATTTGATTCAGTGCTTATATCAGCAGCGGTCTTCGAGAGATGTCTGTGAATGAATGAATGAATGAACGAACGAACTGTACCTATAGTATCTATGGTTATGAGGAAAAATGAGATCATGAAGATAAGAGGCCCAACAGAGAAGATACAGCCTAATTCTCTTTGAGCCTCCGTCCCCTCGTTGCAATGTGGACACTAATAACGCTCATAGCTTTCCACCTTCAGAACGGCCGTGGGCGTCCAAATGGAGCACTCTGGGAACCTTGAACTTCCATGCTGGGGGATAATGTGGCGGCTTTCCGTCTCCCTGGGAAGGGGTGGGCCCCGTGTTTTTGGAGGCAGACCGACACTGACGTCCCGCAGAGGCTTTTGCATGGATCACGGCTGAAGGTGACATTGGGGCCCATGCCCACCATGCCGGCAGCCCCCAAGGCAACAGTGAGAGACCTGTGAGGTACCCTTTAGTGTGAACTCTGGCATCTATGGGAGGGAGCTCGCTATAATCTGCTGATTCGGGGAATTAGTCGGTGGAGACTGTGTCGTCCACCTTTTGGGCTGAGCCAGCTCAAACTCCGTTGGTCCGTATACCCTTCTTTGGAAGAAGAAAGGCCGCAGGGGCGTGGAGATGGACAGCTGGGTTTAGGCTCACACAGCTCGGGAGAAACTCCAGCGACTCCACCGGTAGCAGCGTGCACCCCAAAGAAAGGGACTTCTGGGAGCTCAGTTTCCTCATTCTTCAAATGGTGCTGGAAATCACGCACAGGGTATCGCGAAGGTAAGGCTGACCCTGGCACAGGACCCCTGCACGGTGGCCACAGTCCCCTCCATCACTAACTCCCTCACTTTGCCTTCCCCCAGCGTGTTCACAGGCACCGTTGCTTCCAGGGAGCTGAGGACCAGTCGCTCAGTTCTTACTACACTGCTTACTAGTTCATCCTTTTGAACCAATTTAAAGTCTAGGAACTGCCCAATTGGTGTATTAAGTGGGCTGGTTGGAGCTATTTTGATGTAACTAGAGCAAATGCAAGCACCGTTTTAGCAAGAAGGGTAGAGTGACCGATTCATAATTTTAGAGTGAGCAATTTACAATTTTTGATCTGATGTAACCTGTGCAATTAGAAGTTGGGATTGCTAATGAAAGTTAGTAGTAGCTGCTATTTTTGTGTGTTCAAACTGCACCAGGTAAAGCACTTTTACGTACATGATTTCTATCAACCACCCTAACAGCTCTGCAAAGGATTAGCGCTTTCTGCTGTCACACCTGAGAATACTGGGCCTTGGGCACTGATACTGCAATGAGCCCAGTGACCACAGCTAGTAAGTGGGGAAACCTAGCTTCTGCCAGGCCTGCTGTAATGCAGACTGTGCCCCTGGGATGTGCTGAGTGATTTGCATCGAGAAGCTCTGTCCTCCGCTCCAGCTCCCACAACCAGCAATGGTGGGTCCAGCACTGGCACCCTGGTCTCTGCCCCAAAGCTGAGGAGCTGGACGTCCTTCCTCCCACAGTCCTGAGTGCCACTCTGCTGCATCCTGTCCCCTGTCTGCCCATGTATCTCCCAGAGGAGAGTGTCTAGTTTACAGATCAATGAAGGCTACCAGATTATTCCCCTTGGCGTTCCTCCAGCCCCTTCTGTAGATGGATTAATTGGCCAAAAAGAACCATTTGAAGCATTTAAATTGAAAGAAAAATGCTAAGGTTCTTCATCTTCTCCCACATACCAAGCATTTGGATTTAATAGTTCAATTAAAAACCACAACATCTTCGATCTTTGGCTGGTTCATTTTTGCAAGATTGGTTCCCCGCTTGATATAGAGGTGCAAAAAATAACTATTATTAAGTGAATTCTTGATTTAAAAGAAATCTTCGAAGCCCCATGTGAAAAACAAGAGAGCAAAGCTGCTTTATTTGAAGGGGACCCTGCGGAGGGTCGCCCCCATGCCCCACAGGCAGGTCCAGAGGCACCTCTGTGGTTCCCCTGGGCCCTCAGAAGTGTCTTGGAGCAACACAGGGTCACAAAGCAATAACGTCTTCGAGCTTTGCCCTTCCTTCAGTGCCTGCACAGAGCACTGACCACACCTCCGTGCCAAGCCCCGTGCTCAGTGCTGGGCTTGTGGAAGTACAAGGTAGTAGCCCTGCCCTCCGGAAGCTCAGAGGCTGTGAAGAAGAAAGAGAGGTGCAGATGCTTAAAGTGTGGCTGATCTATTTTTTAAAGATTTTATTCTTTTATTTTTAGAGAGAGAGGAAGAGAGGAAGAAACAGAGGGAGAGAAACAGCAATGTGTGGATGCCTCTCATGTGGCCCCCACCGGGGACCTAGCCTGCAACCCAGGCATATGCCCTGACTGGGAATCGAACCGGCAACCCTTTGGTTTTCAGCCCACACTCAATCCACTGAGCTACACCAGCCAGGGTGTGTGGCTGATCTAGAGTCATTTTTTTTCTTCACTTGTGGCTGAGGAGGCACAGATAACATCCCCAGGCTCTTTTTTGGAAGAATTGAACACAATTTGTAACTCAGCAGAATTCCCTCTGCACTTGCACTTGAAAAATGTTCCAAGTTCTCCCCTTGAGAACTGACCTTGAAACATGTGGTGGGTGTTTGTGGTTGTGTGTAACCACCAGGTAGGCTTTCCAAAGAGGGTAAATGTCTGTAAATTATTCATTACTTTTACATAGTTTCATTTCCATCTTTTATTTAAGTTAAATCCCAGACATAACAAAAAGGAAGAAAACAGTGCCATAAAGAAATTTTGTCTTCTTGTTATAATTTTTCTTTTGGAGAAGAAAAAAATCTAAATGCCTTTTCATTAAGATGTTCCAGTGCATTCCCTGTGTAATGTTAATTACCTAACGGCATTAGCATGGTGTGCTGTGTAATAGTCCCTCACAATTAGTTAGCAAAGCACTTTAACATCCATTATCTCCTTTGGGGCTCACAAAGGCTCCGTGAGTGAAACAATCAGCTAGAGCTTTGTATTACAACTATCGAAATTCAAGGTCATATTAAGCTATTTGGCAAGGATCACACACCACATTGCAAAGCGCATAAGGTTTAAAAACCCAACAGCCCCAGGTTAGTCCTAAAATCCTGTTTATAAGCTATACGACCACAATAAAATCCTTTACTTTCCTGGGCTGCAGTTTTTTAATATACATATAGAACAACCAAGTAGTACTTATAGTATAGACCAGACATTATTCTCAACCATCCATGTATGTTTGTTTACTCACCTAATATGACAATGCTATTATTATTCCCATTTTATACATAGAAGTTAAGTAACTTCCCTGAGGTCATACAGCTGGTAAGTGGCAGGGCAAGATACGCACTCAGGTAGTCTGACACTAGAGTCCCTATTAACCTCTACACGATAGTGACTCGCATGTAATGAGAAGACTGTAGATTGAAACTGGTGATTGTAATGGTCAGGATAATCCTGGTTATGCTGAAGTAACAAGCATCCCCCCAATCTCAGTGCTTTGAAACAGCGAAGATTTATTTCTCACTCTCATTTCCTATCCACTGTCAGAGGGTTGAGGGAGTGGCAGGGCCCCAGCATCCACTGTCCTCCTTCAAGGACCCTGGTTCAGAAGGCTCCATCATGAAGGTCATCAACTGATGGTGGACACAGAAGGACGAAGAAAAAAGGAGTATGGTTGATCGCACTTTTAAAGCTTCTACTCAGAAGTAACCCATATCACCGCTGCTCACATTTTGTTGGCCAAAAACAACATGAAATATACAGGAAAGTGCAGCCCTACCATGTGCTTGGATACTACAGCACAAGATACAGTTGGTGGACCTTTCCTCACGACGTGCCTCACCAAAACTGAAGTGCCACCTCAAGTGCTGGATGCTATTTCTCCTCTGGCTTTGTTATTTTTTTTCCAAATGGCCTTTACTCTTTTCATCATCAGTGAATGAAGGAAACTATATGGATTTTAACTCACAAGTTAAAGTTAAAACCAAGGCCTGGAAACTAGAATCTCCACCAAGGACAAGAATTGCCTCACCCTTTAGCTAAAGCATTCTTTCTCATCTCTGTGGCTGCCTTCCTAATGCCTAATTTATTTCAATATTTTTACGCTCTCAACTGACTTCAACTCTTTTGTTTAAATAACTTTGTATGATCTTACAATGTATAAGGAACAGAGAAAACAGAGATCCAGTTTTGTACACGGAATCATTCGTTCATTCATCCTTTCCCAAAAAGGGGAGTCATGGTTTTAAGCCCGGCTGTATGTGAGGCATGATCCTTCAGGACGTGAGAAGACACAAGGGTTACTCAGAAAACTGCCTTCGAGGAGTTTACTCTCTTTATCAAAGAGCTAAGATAGGTGGGCACATGACACCCATCCACTCACCCATCCATCCTTATTGAGCGCTGGCCGAGTTCCAGACCCAGGCTGTTGTTCGGAGGGGTCTGAACGACACGGAGCCCTGCCGAGCCTCCATCCACAGTTAGTTTCGAGTGCAGTGGGGGGGACAGACCGTTGCTACACTGCACCTCCGGTACTGTTCGCGGGGGGTGCGGTGGGACAGGCCTGCAGTCCAGACTTCGGTTGAATGGGGAACGGACTTTCCAGGCCAAGGGAGCGTCACTGGGGGAGAAGAAACATGGGGAGAAGGCTAGCGTTTGGGTGGCTGGAGTCTAACAGGCACAGGAGAAATGAGACTAGTACTGGGGCCCAGGACAGATGGGGAAGGGCTCCGTGTTCCGGACCAGGAATGTCCCAGTCTGTCCTATGGACCAGTGGTTTCTAAACATTATGATCCCCCCTCTTTACCAAAATTGATTATAATAATTAGTATAATAATTTAGAAACTGTATTTATTATCAATTCTATTATAGTTGCACATTTTAAAACATACTACACAATATGGGTTTTAAAGGATAATGATGAACTAATAATTTTAAATATTTTAACCCAATTACTATAAATCTTTCTGCTCTCACTCTGGTTTAGTGAGAGCAATGGGTGTGAACACGATTGATTCTTTTTTTAAGAATCTTAATAGTCTGTGATACAGTGAAACAAAGGTCAGCTTCCAAATTCAGTTTATTTGTACACTCTAATGGGTATCAGCTCTAAATACATATTTTATAAAGACAGGCAGGTCCAGGGGGAGCCCTGGGCCCCTTGATGTGTCAGTTGTACACAAGTTCCGGTGAATCTTGTCATATTTTCTCCCCTCTGGCATCTCTGAGTTTTTCTTACAAGCTCGTTAGAAGGCAATAGCTTTCTAATATTTTTAATGGATGGGTACAAGCTCACCCAGACACTTCATTTGGAAGGCCCAAAAAACACAGGAGTACATGTGCAGCTCTGAGAACTTTGACAGAGGACAGAACTCATGTTTGACGAGCCAGGTCCTGGAGAGAGGGAAACACTTCCAAACTTCCATTTCCAAAACTCTCTCTTCGAACAGGGATTTATTGTGAAAGACAATCACTTTCACCATCTAAAACTGTCATTTTTAAACAAAGGAAGCAAGTTTGTTTTGTGTTTTGTTTTGTTTTGTTTTGTTTTCAAAATATTTGCTGGAGAGAATATTATGGCAACTGATCATCACAGAAAAGGCAGCAAGTATGAAACCCTGGGTTTTGGGTTTTGTTTTGTTGGGGTTTTTTTGTCAAAGAAAAATGGATAAATCATCTTTAATTTTGACAACTCTTTTGAGCATTTTGAGGTAAAATAACAATCGAATTTCTGTGTGGCATTGAAGATTTTTCTAGTTAATATATTTCAAAGTACTATATCCTGCCAGTTGAATTTTCCCTGCATAACAGAGGTCATTTGACTCCTACACTAAAACTGTTTGAAATACTCCGAACGGGAAGAAGGAAGGTGTGTGCAGAAAGGAAAAATGACAGAAGTCTTTTTGTTCTCAAGACACCTCCTCCTGCTCATAGTCAGTGAACAGACCAAGAGCCTAGTCACTAAGATCAACCCATGTATCAAATTTCAGTGCAGCTTTTTCGAGACAAAAACAAAAGCTATGAATGGAAGCTGTAAGGGTATCTTCCTGCACCCCAGGGGGTGACCCAGCTCTGCCCCAGGAGGCCCAAACTCTGCTCCTCCGACCACTCCTTTAAGGAGGGAAAGAGTTTCTACAAGGGAGTGATGGAGCCACAAGGACCGTGTGTCTGTGACAACCCTGCAGAGCATGGGCTGGAAGGACATCAGGCTGAGGCAGGGACCCCAGACTGAAGCACCAGGGGACCTGAACGAGGGTGTGGGCGGAAGGATTCGGGAGAAGGAAATGGTAAAAATTAAATAAGGTGAGAAATGGACGGTGCCATGGGGTAGAGAGCCTGTCATTTATCTCAGGTTTATGCACTACTGACGAGTGGGACGAGAAAGATACTGATGCTATCCTGAGACAGAGGTTATACAGGACCAGCAGGTTTGAGGAAAAGGGTACTGAGGGCTCTTAAAAGTTTAGATAAAAGACTGAAGGAGTTTGGAGAAGGAAATCCAAGAAGGCTTCATGGAAGAGATGGCATATAAACGGGCAGGAGTTGAACTTACGGAGTGGGAAAGACGAGGGCTGCTACCAGGGCCAAGGGTGCCCACCTTACGCATGTGTCTCTCCATTCACCTATGTCGACAGGTATGTGCGGTCAAGGACGAAGCACGATGTGGACATGCGGATCGGAATCCACTCGGGCTCAGTGCTGTGCGGTGTGTTGGGCCTGCGCAAGTGGCAGTTTGACGTCTGGTCTTGGGACGTGGACATTGCGAACAAACTCGAGTCTGGAGGAATCCCCGGGTAAGCCAGAGCAAGGCCCTCGTCTCCCCAACCCTTGTCATTTGCTCACTTTGCGAGAGGGGGTTTCCTGTGTGCAGAATTCAGGGGTAGGGATCTAAGAAGCAGTTATTTGGGAGAAGATAGAACCTTCCCTGGTCTGAGACTGTTTGGGTTTCTTTTTTCTGCTTTTTAAATGTCTGGTTATTTCCCATTCCTATCAATCAATATACACAGGAATAAACTCAGCTTGCTTTTTTTTTTTTTTTTTTTTCAGTAAGAGAGTTAGCCCCCAATTCTAAACATGGGGTAAGTACCTACTATGTTGAAATATCAACATATAGGGCTGAATATCATTAATACATAACATCATTTGATCTTACAACACCCCACATAGTACATATTAGCTTCCTTGCTTTAAAGAGGAAACTGAGGCTCAAAGAAATTACATGTCACATAAACACAGCTATTAAGTGACTCACTGCACATCACTGCCTCCCATCGTTAAATCATCAGTTCAGTTTGCTCAGGGCTGTCCTTTTAATTATGAATCTCCAGGCCCTGCATGTGTCCCCAAGAGCCTAGCATGATGCTTGGCACATAGGAAGAAGGGAAGGGAGAGGGAGGCACGCAGCTCCACGGCACAGTGGTTGACAGTCTGGACCCTGGCGTCGCGCAGAACTGAACTAAAACCCTTTCCCTGCCGCAGCACCAGCCACGTAGCCCCACACACAGTCGTTAACCCTCTGAGCCTCGGGTTCCCAGGTCAGTGACTCTCAGCTCCAGCGGGGATCTGAGGCACCTGGAGGGTTGGCTAAACCTCAGGTGGTTGTCTGCCACCCTCCCTACTTTGGATCAGTTTGTCTGGGGTGAGACAAAGACTGTGCCTTTGCAACAAGTGCCCGGGTGATGCTGATGCTGATGCCATTGGCCTTGATACCACACGTTAGGGACCCCTGTTCGTGGGCTCTTGCTAAATGAGAAAATGCATATAAAGTCCTTTGTCCTGTGCCCAGTAAATATTAACTCTGTTGGCAGTAGTTACTGTATGAAAAAGATGTAGGATCTTAGAAGGACCTTGCACGTGAAGTCCTTGTCTCAGCCCAGCACTGCCACCTACCAGCAATATGACTCGGCCAGTTTCTGACTCACTGTGTCTAGGCCAGTTTCATCATCGCAGCATGAAGGGGGAAATGCCTATCACCTAGAGTTGTTGGAAGAAGGAAAATTCTATGACAAGATCCAGGAGCCAGTCATATTGTAATAGCTTTGGCTACAAGCTAACACTTATGCAAAATAAACTGTTACCAGCTTGTTAGATCTCATTTACTCTCATGACTATAATTGTTGAATCCTGGCATTTAAAGTGATCGGAAGATACTGGGGCATTCGGTATACGGGAATGCTGTCTGACTCATTTCTGTAGATAAGTGTGATCACCAGCCTCTCGCTGCACATTTCCTTGCTCCAAAGCTCACGGGAGCAGCCGTGAGAGAAGGAACCTCTAAACCCCAGTTTCTGTCAAAACACTGGAGTGTAAATTGATTAGAACTTCCGCAGAAGAATTAGTAATGAGTGAAGGTGAGGATGTCTCTCACCACAGAAAACATAATATTGATTTAGTATATGCAAATATTATTCTTCCTGTGCCCCAATACAGGAGAGTAAAATGTAGACTCCAGAGAAAATGCCAAGCGGGCTTTGATATCTAACTTAATTACTTTAAAACAAGATCAGCCATCAGACTTTATAAAACCCTTTAGGAGCTTCATTGCGGCTGAGAGGAAAAGACAGCCCTGCAGCCCCTACCTCTGAGAAGTCCGGGGCACTGATCTCACAGCAGGTCAAACAGCCTTTCTGTTCTCCCAGGCCAACAGGACTCAGTCCATACGTGCTGACAAGCTCATCGTGAGAATATGGTGTGTTTGGTTAGCACATTTCTGAAGAGAGCTCGAAACATCTTTCTGTGTTTCCGTTTCTGTTATCTCACCCTGGAAATTGGTGACGCTGATGTGGAAAATGTGGCACAAATGCATCATTGGTAGTTTCCTTGTTCTTGGTTTTACATGTCCTTTGCGGTGAATTATTCTCTCTGTAAGCAGGAATGGAGCGGCATGGGTACGAGGGTAAGAGGGAAGTAGAGACTACTAAAAGTACAATGCATTTGGAAACATCACTCAGAAAATTCATCGTTTCCTCAGATATACTGTTTCTAGAATCACAAAAGCCAAGCAAAAATATTAAGCATATATTTTATTTATTTGTTTGTTTGTTTGTCCATTCATTCATTCATTCATTCATTCATTCAAAGGAACACTAAAGTTGGCCCGAGGAAGTAAGTTTTAAGCTACATCGAGGGCTAGGAAATTGTCACGCAGATGATGTGCAGGGAGCCTCCTGGGCACAGGGAGAGGCTCGTTCTGAGTTTAGTAGACAAAAAACAGCACCTTGAAGAAATACCAATTACTTGACGAGCTGGGGAGAGGACAGGGTACCACGCTGGAGGGATGTCAGAAACTGAGCTTTGAAGTGACAGGGCCCCAGCAGGGGAGGCTGGGGGACCCCGCGCGGAACTCGGACTGCATCCTGCGAACCCTGAGCAGTCAACAGCAGCAATGCGACCTCAGTGACAGGCTTCGGAATGCTCCTAACAGTGTAAACATCTGCTTTGATAGTGTGGACCGTGCGCCCGGCACCACTTTGACTACTTTGCAGTAACCAACTCTTTTTTTTATTAAGTTTATTGGGGTGACATTGGTTAATAACACAAGTTTCAAGTATACAGTTCTGTGCTACGTCATCTGTATGGAGCGTCATGTGCTCACCACCCGAAGTCTAATCTCCTCACATCACCATAGATTTGACCTCCTTTGACCTCTTCATCCTCCTCCATCCCCCTTCCCATCTGGTAACCACCATACTGTTTTCTGTGTCTATGAGTTTGTTATTTTGTTTGTTATTGTGCTTTCTGTTTTATATCCTACATATGAGTGAAATCATGAGGTTCTTGTCGTTTTCTGTTTCACCAATCAACTCTTGCAATGACCCTAGGAAGTGGGTACTATTGGTTTTCCAATTTTTATGTGTAAGAAAACGGACTCAGAAAGGTCAAGTAACTTGCCCAAGACCTATCGGCTGGCAAGTAAGTGGCAGAGCCAGGACCTTGGTCCCAGCAGTCTGGCCAGAGAGTCCGTGCTTGTAGCCACCCCGCTGGTCTGCCCGCCCTACACTACCACACGGTAGGTGGTCTGGTGGAGTGAGACAGGAGAACAAAAAGACACTTTCCCAGAATGATTTATCATGTGAAATTTCCATAGTGCAAGTCTAATCCTTAAGGCCCTTCGTGTCATCTGTTGTTTTGCTAAAAACGAAACTTGAGTCATGAGCTGCAGTGGCTGATGACTGAGCAGGAATGAGTCACTCGCCTTGGGAGTGGGACTGGCCAGCTGCCGGCCTGCACGTGCCCACAGCTCTGTTCTCTGCCCCTCGCGATGGGCGCATTTCGGGGAAAACTGCATCTTACCGTGGCTTTCCCAAGAGACCTTCCTTGTAGCTCGGTGGACTTGTAAGACCTGCCTTTATACTTAAGAAGATCTTAGACAAGTTGAAGAGATAGGCAAGACACTAAGAACGCTGTCATAGTTGCAGGGTGACTTTGGACAATAATTGCCATTGGGTTCGGAAACATTTATGGAACTTGTTTTCCCAAAATAATGCACAGCACTGAAAAAGAATCACCGAGCTTGGACCGACAGCCACAAGAAAAGCCAAAAGAAGTGTTGACACGTGGCCCAGCAGGGAAGCATTTCATCAGAGGTTGCAGGGCAACCCCATGCTCGTTGATTTATGCCTGGACTTCGGTTCTATTTTATTCTTCCTGATTTTTCAGGGGAACACACATCGTCCCTGAGGGCAGGTCCTTATGGTACCTTGATGTTAGCTTTGCCTAGGACAAAAATCGGCATGTCCTTTGCCAGCCTCGTCCGGAATGTATAATAACCTGTCCTTTATGTACACAGGAGGATTCACATCTCCAAGGCCACGCTCGACTGCCTCAACGGTGACTATAACGTGGAAGAGGGCCACGGGAAAGAGAGGAACGAATTCTTGAGGAAGCATAACATAGAGACCTATTTAATTAAGCAGCCTGAGGAGAGCCTGCTGTCCCTGCCTGAAGACATTGTCAAGGAGTCAGTGAGCTGCTCGGATAGGAGAAACAGCGGGGCGACGTTCACGGAAGGGTCCTGGAGCCCCGAACTGCCCTTCGACAACATAGTGGGGAAACAGAACGTAAGTCCTGGCTTCCTCCTTCCGGTTGGCCAAATGCATGCCCAGAGCATCCTCACCAGGGAAAAGTGATTCTTCTTTAACCTTATCTCTGCTCGGTGACATAATTGCAACTGATCAAACGTAGCTCCTCGGGACAGAATTAACCTTTGTGTGCGTGCCATGTCAGGAAATGCCAGAAATGCCAGTGTTCCCAACACCTTCTCCTTTTATTTTTTGACCTCACTAAAAATAAATGTCATGTGCAGCTGAATTATAATTTTACCAAAAGTAAGTGACGGGTGCTGGAAAAGAGAAATCTGATGTTATTAGACTGGCAGCTCAGGCAGATGATCAGGTCCGTGAGAACGCTATTCCCCAGGTAGCTGGCGGGCCAGGAGTTCTCAGCTGCCCTCTGTAGTTTAAAGTCAGGAGGCCACTGTTGACTTGGGACTTTAAAAGCAGCGCCAAGTGATGCCCAAGGTGACAGAGAGTTCAGGAGTGGCATGAAATTTCAAAGCCACCCACATGATTCTGTTCCTGTTAATTGCGAATTTGCTTCTTACACAAGGGGTAGAGCTCCAATGTCAGTACATAAGGTGTAGATCGCCGATCAGCAAGTTATTTTTTAAATTATTCCTTCAACTACCAAGATTCCACTAAGTCCAATGAGACACGCAGACTCTGAGAGGCACTGGAGGGTGGAGGCGGATCAAGGGAGGGGACCAAAGTGGATTTGGGGATGCTCCTGTCCCCAGAGTGCTTGTTCAGAGCATGGGCAGATCACCTGCTCTGCTATGGGTTTCTTCTTTCATCATCTAGGCCAAGCACACACAGTTAAACTCACATACGTTAAATGGTGTAACTCCACTGTCCTTTTTTAAAGAAACAAACATGGAAAAGCCAATATATAAGGCTTGTAAACAGTTTCTGACATGCTCCCGAGCCAGGCAAAAGCTGAGAGTACCAGGAAGTAAATCAACCAAACCAAGAGTGTCAGGAGCTTCCTGAAGACCTGGGGGGGTTAATTGTTTTAATCCATGGACCTGAACTTTTCTCATTAACTTTTAGATAAGAAAAAAAATCTGTCTGCTTGGAGACATTTAAAATGGAAAAGGTTAAAAGGCTGAAAGCCTTCTGCATCTGACAGATGGCTGGGGCACGCTGAGGCTTGGTCACCCTCTGCCTCCGTTCGGTTCGGCGTGAAGGAGCTCAGGGGCAGTGCGTGCGCCAGATTCCCCTGGGGAAGACGCAAGTCCAACCCGGTCCCCTGCTTTGTAAGAGTCTGCCCTTAGTTCTTCCTCTTCTTTTGTAAGTGTTCAGTTTTCCCCAGAATCATTGTGCTCACACAAGTCACCACTGATTTTAGTGCCCACTTCTTTCCACCCCTGAACTGGCACGCATGGTACAGTTTGCCATTATATCAAAGGAGCTTCTACGTCCTTCCTGACGGGGGTGCGTGGCCAGCTGACAGGGCCCTCTCAGCCGGTTACTGGGAGAGAAGGTGTGTGCCTCGCCTTGAATGCCTCAAAAATTGTCTCTCTCTTTATGTTTCTTTTTCTTTTTGGTGTTTCCATTTGAAAACCTCTTTTCTTTTTAAGTTGATTGTGGAAACTGGGATAATTCCTCATTGTTCTTATCTCAGTTGTACCTCACCTTGCTACTAAGACTGAGAACCAAGAGGGGTGGAGATGCTTGGTCTTAGCCTGTGACTAATGGACCTGGTAAAACTGTACAGGAATATCCGAAATATTTCTTTGCTGATTTCCTAAAACTACCTGCTGGTATCACCAAATAGTTATTATACATTATGTCATCGCCCGTCAGTGACCATACCGTGCATCTCTCACGAGGCCTGAGTTTCGACTGGATACACCCCACATGCGCCGTCCTCAGTGGGAATCGCCTCAGTTCATTCTGACGCCCTCAGGCTTAGGGGCCAGTGAACGTGCACTGACACCCACATTACCTGATGGGCACCGGTCAGATTTAGGAAGTGACTGAGTCCATGTAAATAGCCACAAGCTCTCAGAGTTTGCACTTGAGCTTCACTCTAGAAGTCGGGGTTCACCTGCGTGTGGAAGAGATTCAGGCTGGTCTGGCTGAGACTGTGCTCCGCCCGAACACCAGCCAGTCCCACGGAAAGCCCAGACCATCCGAGTGTTTGTCTATCACACATAACACATACTAATGCTTCACTGGGGGTTTTCCAGCTGAACCGGCCACATGTTCGGGCTTCTATTGATTCATAGTGTGTGCTTAGAAATACTTTTAATAGCAGAGGTATCCTGTGCTATAATCTATGCTCTGTAGATAGCAGATGTTCAGACAGTGACATTCTCATTCATTCGTACAATGAAGATCAATTGGGCATCCTGCACATGCCAACTACTAGGAGTAATAAAAGGAGGGACACCAAAAAGAAATGCTTTAGAGGTAAAGTCAGCCAGTAGTTTACATGTTTTACTTCCCACTGTTCAGCTCAAATTAGAACAATACCTGGCGTAACAGGGCTGGATGACATTTGTTGAATGAGTGAATGAAATGAGAGATGTGGGTGGCAACGGAGAGGAACCAGTCAAGTTCAACTTCTAGATTTTTTGCTTAGGTGACTGGGTGGATGGTGGAACTGTCCACTGAAATAAGCACTATTGGAATGGAAGGAGATTCGGTGGGAAACACTAGGGATTTAGTTTGGAACGTGTTGAGCTTGAGATGCCTGGGAGAGGTCTAGGTGGAGATATCCAGAAGGCTCCTGAACACGCACTTCCGAAGCTCAGACATTAAGGAATTGTGCAAGGGAAGTGAATCTAGCAGTCATCAGAATCGGCGTGCTAGCTGAAGCCACAGGAGTGAAAGAGATCACGAGATCATGATAGGGAATATGTAAAATACAACAATAAGATGACACAGGACAGACCTTGAGGGCTGCCAGATGGGAGGTGAAGAGAGTAGTGATCCCATGACAGTGACAAGTAGGAAGTAAAGTGATGAGATGAGAATTGGGGTGTGTGGTGTTACAGAAGCCTAGCGGGCAGAGCATTTTGAGATGGAGGGAGCGATCAACAGTGTCCAGTGTAGCCAAGAGGCCTTGGAGGAAAGGACATCATTGGCAGCAGGCAGATTTGATGAGGTGGTGAAGTCGGAAGCCAGCTTGTCACAGTTGATAAGCGAGGACTCTGGATTTCCAAGTAGAATCCCAACTCCACCCCTGTCTCCTCCCCATGGCCCATCTAAGGAGTCCATCAATGGTTTGGAGGAGCAAGTATTGCACTAAGAATTACTCCAGCCCTTGTCTATGCTTGAAGATTCTCCCCTTTTTCTGATGTCATGCATCTTCTCTGCCCCCATCTGTGTCCATCAGGGTTAAAATTGCTAGCCGACCCAGCCTGAGCTGTGGTACCCAGGTTGCTCTTGGCAGCCCTCAACACTCCTGCTTTGCATCCCTGACGCCTGACACACCAGAATTTTAGGAATTAGTTTGTGTGCACTACGAAATGAAAAAGGTGGGAAATTGCAGGGCCAGAGCATAGTGAGCAAGGAGGAAAGGGGGAAGAGGTGAAGTTAAAGGGCAGGGGAGCTTGATCCTGCAAGACTGGCTGACCTGGGACCTCATCCTAAGGGAAGTAATAGGAAGGTTTCCAGAAGGGCTGTGACATGGCCTGGTTTAGATTTTTTAAGAGATCACTTTGGCTGCCTTGTGGAGAATGGACTGCAGGGGCAAGAATGGATAAACTGCATCTTAGACTTACTATGATTCACAAGAGGATACAAAGGATAAAGCTGTATGTCGCTGCGAAGTGTATTATGTGAGGATATGAATCCTCTTTACATGATTTTTATGACAGGTGATGTGCCAAGAACATGGAGCCACCCTTTTAGAAGTGAAGCCCCTTTCGGAGCCCAGGGTCTGTCCCTCACATCCTGTGACATCTTCGCCATCATCCCATCCATCCCTTTCATATGTATCATGCCATCAGAATCCGGGCAGTTTTCTTTTACTCCTCCAGGCCTTTTAAAGGGGTCATCTGGAGAAAAGCGCGCATTTGGTACTTCCTTTGCATTTACCAGTCATTTCTACAAAATCGACTGCCCTTGGTTGTTATTGTCATCATGAAGTCAATATGTGCACGGTAAATACTGAAAACATAATTGGAATGTCTAGATTCCACACAAGAAAACAGAAAGCAAATGTGCTTCTTTGTCATGAGGATTGAGAAATATCCACAGTGTCACTAACGTTAATAGAAGTTAACAGAGCGTTTGGGGCCAGGCACCATGCTGGGCAGGTTGCTCACATCCTTCCTGCTTAATTTTCAGACCAACCTTACGGTGTAAGTGTGATGTGCCTGCTTTACAGATGAGAAAATTGCCATCCGTGGAGACTGATGAATTCCCTGAGGGACAGGTAGCTTGTATATAACACAGCTGGAGTGAGAACCCAATTCTGTCTTACCCCCAACACTTCCCACCTGGCCACACTGTCTCCCTTCCGAGGCCTGCAGATTAAGCTATATGCTGGACTTCTACCTTCTGCCCTGTTTACAGGTCAGTCTTAAAAGATAAGGCATGAGTGTGTCCCCCTTCGGAAGACAGGTCAGTCACTCCCCAGGCATAGTTACTAATTTTCTGTGAAAGCTCCAGGAAGTGACCAGGTTTTCCTCCAGCTTGTTGTATCCTGCCAGGTGGCATCTCCTCCCCTGAGTGTGCTGATGGGACCATTGCTTGCGTGGAAAACAGCTAAGCTGGGCAGTCTCTCACATCCACGTATAAAACACAAACAGCTGTTTGTCTGGGTCCCACTTGGACCGGAGAGTGTTGAGACCAGAAGGAAAGGAAATGGGGAGGGATCGGGGCCTGCAGCTGGGCTGGGAAGCAGGACGCAGGGACACACTTCAGTTTCTCTAACTTCCTCAGTCCAAGCTGGGACTTTCCTCAGACCCTGTTTTCTGTATCCACTGGAATAAATGGAAGAATCTTCATCTGATAACCTCATGGCTACCTGGTGCTGAGGAACCCAGGTTCCTCACAGTGAACTAGGTGGTCCCACAGGCTGTGAGTTGTGATCTTGGGGCAAAGCTCTACAGGACCAAGATTTGGAAAAGGCCTAAAACGACACTCAAGGTAACTGAACTCTAGCCTGGATTTCTCCACTTAACTACCCCACAGCCTTGGGCAACCGCCCCCACGCACCAAGCCGTGGTGTTCCCATCCACACAGTGACAGCTGAACTGATGATCCTGACACTTCCCTTCAGCTCTGACATTGTCCCATTCACTTTCTCAGCCCCTGGCACATGCTGGGAGTCTGTGACCGCACTACTGAGTTACTTCCACTTCAGAATTCAAAGCCTAGAGAACGAATAATTCACCAGGAAGCAATGGGGAGACCTGCTGTTTACATTTACCCGTGTTCAGAACAACGGTTCAGCATAACTCTTACCAAATTCAGCAACAAACGTTTTTTAAAAAGTGTATTTCACCTAACCAGGGAATGAAATTTTCCCTTCCTCTCAACATTCTGGGTAATTGAGCTTTGATTGTGTGGAGATAGGCACTCAAACATCATTGCGAGCATCAACACCCTTCGCCGTTTTTCATCTTTCACCATGACCATCAGGTCCTTTTCTTGAGTAACATTGATCCCTGGGATTTGGTGTCTTCCCTTCTGTTTCTGCCTCCAAAGGGTGGGGTGCAAACTGAGGGCCTGGCCCCTTTCTTGTGCCTGGAAATGCCCACGAGAAAAAGAATGCCTGGGTTCCAACTCGTTTTGCTTCTGTTGTTCAACTTGCGCAAGTCAGTGTCCCCTGCAAGATGTTCATTCACTCCCTCACCCATTCAGTCATCCATTTATCCACTACTTACTGAGTAACTACAATCTTCGGGCATTGAGCTGGGTGTCAGGGAAAAGAGAGAGGAAGGAGGGGTCAGGCTGCGAAGGAGCTCACAGGGCAGAGGTATCACCGATGCGCCATCAAGACCGGTGCGAACTTGCTGTCATTCCAGCCGCAGAGTGTAGCAGAGGGTGGAAAACTGATCCAGGGTCACTGGGGAAGACCTTTCTAAGGAAGTGGCTGCTACGCTGAGATCTACAGACAAGCAGGAGGATGGGGCCAAGGATGAGAACATAAGACCCCAGGCAGAGGGGGAAATCAAGGCAACATTTCCCCCTGGTTTCTGCTCTTCAAGGCCAAAACACAGACTTCTCTTTCCCCACAGAGAACTCTGACTTGAAATCCCTACCCCTAGAAACACCCAAAATATTGGGCATTGGTCTTCAAGAAGGTGTGTTTTCTGAGGTTATTGTTCCCGTGATGAGCTGCCGAATATTGAATTATCCGTATTCAGTCTTTGTAAGCAGGAAGTCACAGGCACATATTTCTCCACAGGCAGTTTATTCGTAACCATTTGGACATTAGATTCAGTTTTGATGTTCATTGCATTGGACATTCTGCAGGACGTGGGGGTGGAGAACATGAAGAGCTTTGGCCATGACCCTGAAGTAAATCTGCACTTTCCCAGTAACACAGCTTTTGCTGACAACAGAGCCCCCCAGGCTGTCCTCAGAAAGCTGCTGAGTTCAGCCAGGAAGAATCACTAGTAGGGTCTGGTTTTTCACTCTCTTCAGAAAGACAAGTGGATTTGAAGCCTTCCTGGGAGCACTGAGTAGATTAAGTAGGCAATCTGACTGAGGAGCTTTGAGTGAGCTCCTTTCTTCCTCTGATGTTACAGGGATAAACTAGGGTGGAAGAATTCAAGGTAGAGATGGGTTGGTGGCCCAGGCAGAACTGCGGTCTGGCCACCACAGTGGACATGTCACATAAGTTGGTGAGTGCACAACAGGCAAGTTCTGGTCACCCATGGCCAATAACTGCCAGAAACTTGTCTAAACAAACCAGGGACTGATCAGTTATAACACAGTGGCCTCAGGAAATACAGTTTATGGTAAATGTATGCTGTTTTAAATGTGGGAAGACAGGTAGAAAGAGAAAAAGCAAAAACAAACAAACAAAACTGGGTTTTCTTTCCTGACTTCCTTATTTCCTAGATTTGAAAAAAAGAACTGGGTTTGTTTTTCTTAACCTTAGTGACGGTTTTGCCAATGACTAGTCTAAGATTTTTTATTATAAAATGTTTTTATTTAGCGACATCAGGATTTACCCATCTCTTCTCCACCAAAAATACATTTTTCTGTTTCGACCTGGTGCAGTTCACATGTATAAAGGTTTTCATTTCCAAATAAAACTGCACACGGTGTGAGTGAACTTGTATTCCCATCTTTTAAACACAGCTTGGCACGTGCGCCATGCCTCGCCACTGCCCCGGCTCTGCCTGGGGAGATGAATGGTATTTCTCTACGGGATTTACCTCCAGCCCGGAGCAAAGGCGCTTGACATTTCTGTGGGCCTGGCCAGCCTCATCTTTGACTATGTGTGTATGTATCTATTTTTTACCTCACCTGGGGTCAAAAAGGAATCAAAGTAGTAATTCCTTGGGTATCAGTGGAACTTTCTGAAAGGCTCTCCCACATCTCAAGGATCTCTAAACAACTGCTGCGAATTCTAGGTAATGACCCCCTAGATTCTGTTTGCATCTCTCCCACTCTGGGACTTTTATGTCACCTTTGGTGGCGTAGAGAATCTCATCACACCATGAGATGATAAGAACTCCGTGTACATCATACGTGGTAACACCCACCAGGGTTCGCTGTCTTCAGAGTACTTCACACAGGACTGCTCCTAAGTGCTAAACTCAGACGCAAACACTGGGAGTAATGACAGCCCAGGAACCCTAAATTAATGAGAAAATTCCAGTAGGCAAGTGTGGGGCACAAAAGTTAGCATGAGAGGGATAGAAGCCACCAAGTCCCAAAGGCATAACAGTTTGACCCTAATCTGCGTCTCTCCCCTTTTCCCCTATTTTGTCCTGTCGTAACTGGTGATGAGGAAGAGAGACTGGCTTCTTGAAGACCAGTGATTTGCAGCTCATTGCAACAAAATTGAGGAAAGCGTCAGTAACTAAATTTAATGATCAAATTGTGTAATAGGAGTCTGAACAAACCTCAGACCTATAGACTTAAAACAATAAATACGGGCAATTTGTCTGCAACTCACAGGCTGCTACAGCACGTCCTCCAATCAAGTCATTTTGTTGTAACTCTGAGGCGATGCCCTAGGAACTAACTCTGGTTCGTATGAATCAGCCTTTGGTAAAATTGGCTTTGTTATGTCGTTTTGCTGCAGTTCCAAGAACCTATCAGGAATGTTAAATAAGGAGTTACTATACTTATAATTCTAAATATAAAGAGTTACTTCAGAATCTTTTAAAAGATGAAAGTGTGCGTAATTCTTATATTTCAGTTTTCTGCAAATTTCTGTTCTGAAAACATGCACATACACACACACACACACGCCTGCATTTTCCCCATGCCATTGATGTTTCTGAAAAATCTACATATTTTGTTTGGTTTTGGTCTGCTCACAAGAAAACTGAGTAGCTTAGGTCATGATGTATGAGCTGAAATGACTGATTGTCAACCCAAGGTCATTTGGTCATTGGGAAAGTGGTCACCTCTCCAGCCACAGCCAATGACATCTCTGCCCCGCCGTTTCAGTGCTGTGAGTACGGACTTTCATTCCCATCCTACAAACAAACCATTCATGTGTCAGCTTCTCTGTCCCCAGCTCCACCCCTTGCATGAGTCCTGCCCACAGCAGGAATTCTGCCTGCACCCCTAGGCTCGCCCCACCCCTCCACTATCTCGTTACACCCCAGTCCTGAGACGAGGTCAGTGCTGGAGTTTGCGTGTCAGTTCCACACGTTACTGTGGATGTGATATTTTAAAAGCTAAAAATTCAATTGGCAGCTTGACTACAGTCACGTGGCTTCAAAGTGGCCACATTTCTTCAATGGAGGTGCTAAGTTTTGTTTTGGCCAATTTTACAGAAGTTTAACAACTGTTTTTGATTAAAAATGGGCCAGGTGCATAATGACTCAGGCACAATCGCATTCTCAAACTGAGATTAGCATCTTTCTGAGGAACTCAGAGGATAATATCAAAGCAAGGAGCCCTGAATTAGCTAGCAGAGGACCTGTCAAATGAGCCAGACAAGCTTCTCAGATGAGACAGAGACAGTGTCAGACACCACTTGTCCTGGATTAACCTGGCTCCGAGGTCCTTGGGCCAGAACCTGAGGACAAAGTCTGGGATGCTGGAGGTTGTCCCTGCGGCTCTGAGCCCCCCACCCTGAGAACCCTGCCCCATCATTCGGAACTGTGGTTGGCCCGGACGTTCAGCCCCAACTGACCGTTGGCCCACACCTCTTCCAAAGGGAACCAAAACCGGCGTGTCTGTGGCCAAAGGCAGGAGCCACCAGGACTATGAACGGAAGCAAAAAGAAAGGACCTTCGATGCCAGGGAAACACACCGAGAAGACAACCTAGCACATCTGGGATCTCAATCCCAATGAATAAACTAACCGTCTGGCTAATCAGCATTAGTCGAAAGGTTAAAAGTGAGGTCTCGGGGTTCAAGTGAGAAGCAAACTAATACACGCTAATGCTTATTGTGGGATCTACCAGAACTAGGGGCACCTCCCTAGCATTATTTTATCCTCTTAATCATTAGCAGACTCAAATTTCAGAACACGAAGTGACAAAGGCCAATCAGAGGACTTCACACATCCTGTATGCCCTAGCAGATGTCACACCTGCAAACTCCAAGTTCTGCCTAAAGGTGGGAAACAATGATTGCTTCCCCCAGACTGACATGGACCGCTCCTGACCGAAGACGGGGAGCCAGGCTGCAGGGGGGCGCTGGCATCCCACACGGGCCTGCTGGGAATGCCTGACTGGTACTTCGGCAAAGAGCGCGGACATTCTGATCCTCGTTATTGCGCTTCCCAGAGCAGAAGCTACAAGCTTATTGGGACAATTACTGAAACCCTTCCCGTGGCGACATCCCATAGACCTCCCTCAGTAAGAGTTCATTAAACATTCTTTTGCTTTGTTTGGAAAGCAGATTATGGTGACATAAATATCCAAAAAAGAAAAAGAAAAGAGAAACTAAGAAGGAACCCTAACTGGGAAACCAGCAGACGTGCAATTTGAATGTGAAACCTCACTGTCCCTGAGGACAGAGAGAAGGCTGGGGCTGTCTCGACTCACATACCGTGTTTACGGACACTGGTTGGATTCGCTAGCACTGCCATTCCTATCAGAAGGAAAAATGGTTACATTTTTGGCAGGTCCTGAGAAGCCCCGTGGGAGTCTTTTCCCAAGGGCCCCCCAACTCAGCGCTCACCCCGAGGGCACTTAGCGCTTTCTTTCTCAAAAAAGCCCTGCCTCCCTCATCCAAGCACATCTCTCTACTCCTCATCCCCAGAGTTGAGCAAAAAATAGTTGTGCCTCCTTCAAACACAAGATATTCTCCCTGAGGCCCTCAATGTGAACTGTTACAGACTAGATCACCTCAAAGCTTTGCCAAGAAGTGAACTTTCTTTAAAAAAAAAAAACACAAAACTTTTTTCAAAAAAGAGTAGGAGCCTTCTCTTCTGGGAATTGGACTGGGCTTTTAACACAGAGAAAAAAGTAGCTTTAAAGGTAACATCCAGGAGTTCTTACTCAGACCCAGTGCTGGTTCCTGGCAATTTCTTCTCGTGTTTGCCTAGACTGGTAGGGCAGGGAGTGGGATCGGACCTGAGCGGTCAAGTCACTGCCTGCTTCACGACCTGGACCCTGCACGTGGCAAGTCTGAGGTGCAGCCCAGAGGCCTCCCAGGTGGGTGCAGGGAGACGCCACCCCACAGGCAATGGAAGGGCAGACCAGGAGCCGGGTGAGGAAGCCATCGGCCCTTAGCCGCTTCTTTGCGCAGAGGCCACCAGAGACTCGAATCGAACAAGAAGGTCTTTGGGAAAGAAAAGGCCATCTCAGCCTGCAGCAATGGCCCCACAGCCAGGCGCTGAGGCTGCTGGGGGTGGCATCCAGTCTGGGTCTGTCCCACATCAGCTGTGCGCTGGTCCTCACTGTCGGACCTCCCACCACAGCCACCTGCAGCTGAATCTCAAGACGGCCGTGTCCACTTCCCAGAGGAGCTCAAAGATGAAGCCCTTCCACTGACAACGTCAACTTTCCACTTCAAGCTGGCCCATGGGGATGGACACGCAAGCGGACAGTAGTCTAGGCATTGGTCCCAGAAAGGGCTCTAGGTGAGTGCCTTCCTGTCCACCATCCCTGGCACGCTAGCGGCCAGCACTGGGTGGTAGTAATGGGAGAAGAGTTCCTTGGATTCCAGGAACCTCAATAAATCATCATGTTGACAAGCATTATGAGTCTGCCTTTCAAGGCTCTTGCTTTTGGCTGGAAATGTATTCCACCGTCATGGCGATGCCTTTACCTCCTACTGATCAAAAACAATGCATTTAATTGAATGACGGGGAAATAAACTACTTTTATTTAACAAATACAGTTTGGTAAATAGGATCCTTTCAAATGTAGAATCCATTTGGGAGAGAACAGAAAAAACTATAGGGGTTTTTAGTAGTAAGAGATGGGAAACTGCCCTGGGAAGTACCTTTCATCCATCCATCCATCCATCCATCCATTCCACACACACTTATTAAGAACCTACCAAATCTATCAGATGCTAGAGTTTCAGTTATGGATAAAACCACCTTCCTGACACTCAAGGAAATGAGAGTGTCAATGAACAGGCAGACACACAATTAGGCGATTATTATACCTCACAGTAACTGCTGTGCTAAGGATAAGTGCAGGCTCAGGGTAGGCTTCCTGGAGGAGGTGACATCTGAATTTTTTTTTTAAGTAGCAGGACATGCATTCAAATGCTACTTGTTCCAATGCATAGACTATAATGGACTAAGTAAATGTTTATACATCATACGGCAGCAGGTTCCAGGCTCCAGCCCAAAGTCAGATGCCCTCTGCGTTGGGTATCCTTCTGTGCACGCAGCACATGCTACAGCGTGCCAGATGCAGAAACCATGTCACTGAGGAGCAACTAAGGAGGTCAAAGCCACCAGCTTGAGGAAGAAAACTATGAATACTAAAGGGGGGCACATGGAGAAAGACAATCCAAGGGGGACCAAAACAACCCTATCATCTGGAGGGTGGGCCGCTTGCAGGACAGGCTTCCCCAGCCAGGGGAGTGTCCTAGGAACACATCTGGATCAGTGTACCAGCTGGCATTGTTGTGAGAAGCTGCATTCGGCTTCAGTGATTTTTTTTAAATTTTTTTCAATGTGTTTGTCCATTTCATGATGGGCGATTTATGAGCGCACCTGCCCACACCACACTGAGTGTTCAGCGGTTTTTCACCAAACACCAACCCCCATGCCTCACCCTCCCTATTCACCTGATCTCGCCCTGAGCAATTTTTTTTTTGTTTCCCTGGATGAAAACAGTCCTCAAGGGGAAACATTTTGCCGATGTGGAAGAAGTAGAACAAAAAATGGCAGAAGCACTAAACAGCATCACAACTGAGTGCAAAAACTGTTTTGAGCAGTGGAAAAAATGTCTCAATGGGTGCATTGCATCAAATGGAGAGTGCTTTGAAGGCAGCTGAAGTTTAAGCATCTCTACTGTGAGAATAAATACACAATGTTTTATAAATTCCGGGGGTGGGGGTTGGGTCCCCCTCGTAGATCTAATTCAGAGAGCAGAAACAGACCCACTGGGTGAAGTCAGGAACAAAAGCATGAAAGAATTCTACAGCACTGCTGCCCACCTGGCATTCCATGGAACACGCAGAGGTTATTTGAGCAAAGAGGGCTTTGTGGTCACAAAAGTCTGGAAAAAGCAGAGTTTACCAGTCTCACTTCTGCACAACTCATGGTGTCTTTATTTCCGTAATGTGTGCCGTGAGGCTGTGGTGGGAGGACACCAGAATCTTTTCATTCAACAAACACATCCGGAGTGGCTCCTTAGTGCCAGGCACTGCCGCAGACACTGAGGACAAAGAGAACAACAACGAAGACGAAGGCCCCCTCTCGAGGAGGGTGCTGAAGAGCCCTGGCAGCACACAAACGGTGAGTCCGCATTTGCGACGCTGACGGTCCCCAGAACCATTTTGTGAGCCCTTCATTCTTGTGTTCCCTGGAACGAGGTTTTGGGGAAGGGATTAATTAGCAGGATCTCGAGATGAAACAGAGTGGTGACTTCTCCGGACCTCAGCACTGAAACCGTGTAGGTTGATTTGTAATGTCTACAGAAATGCTTCAGAGGGTGTTTTGAGACCAGACTATGTGATCCAGAATTGCTAAAGTGATTTTGACTCTAGATGTTTCTAGAAAGTGCGCCTTCAGCCTGAAATCTTACTGGGAAAAAAATTATTCGCCGACACAAACTGATTAAGGAATACCAAAGATTAGGGCCTTCATGAAGTGATGGGACCAGTAGAAAAATAGGTTTCCAGCATATGCATAGATAGGAGACGAGCCCCAGAGAAAAGTCTTCTGATCACAAACCAAATGATGAGCTTTCAGAGGGCTCCTGACTTCCCCCACCCCATTCCAACGAAGGTTACGAAAGGATGCCTCACCCAGAACCTCTGATGGTAATTTTCAAGAGAACCCTCAGACTCTCGGGCAAACCCTAAGTTCAGAAACTTGGGTCCAGAAGGGACTCTGGTTCTTGTTTGGGCTTTAATGTGCCTTGAGCACCTGTGAGTGAAGAGGTAATTTTGGAAATGCCCCAGGAGGGCACAGATCTGCGTTAGGGTCCATCTCGGACCCATCTGCAGTGCCTTTCTGTGAAGAGCCTCCTATGAGAGGCTGGCTCAGCTGCACACTGTGACGTACCCCAGTGTTAGCAGATCCGACCTCCCAAGTATCTGAAAATGCGAGCTAGAGTAATGCATAAGTAAATGTACACAATTATTATTGTATGTAATATATACACTTCAATTACACATGGAAATATTCACATATGTATGCAATTATATATAATTGTGTGTGTATATATACATAGATACATGGATATATATAAAATTCAGTTATTCTCATGGCATTTCCCATCTTTCCATTTTATCCATTTATTTTTCTAATTCTCTAGCCAACTGCTTTAAGTCATTTATATGAAAGAACAGTCTCAACTTCTTGGAGGTCAATTCAGGATTGGAATCATATTTGAAAGCTTATCCTAATTTTTAATGTGATCCCAACTTGCTCACACTGGTGCTGTAGATCTTAAAAAGAAAAAGCTATAATCAATCAAAAGGAGCCCATTCAGCACAACTCTACGCAGGCAAATGAGACGTACCGCCCCTCTTCCCAGTACGGCTTCCAAAGAGTCACTCTGAAGACATCAGCGTGTGTAATGTGGGTGTCGGCAGCCTTATTCCACTGAAGGCGAACACATGGTCAAGTCTGAGCCATTACTAATGGACGAAGGGGGGGTCACTGTTAATTTCAAACAAGGTCACCTCCAAGCCATTCGTGCTTTGCAGTGGTGCATGGTGGGTGGGGGTAGGGGGCAGGGAATGAAAGCCTATGGTTGTCCTTCCTGGTTCCGATGCACTTGACTTCTTGAGTTGAGACTGGTCTTCCCTGGAGCATTCAGGGCGGGGCAAAGGTAGGCTTACAGTTGTTCATATGAAAATAATACAATAATTAATAAACAATAATACAAGAATAAATTCTGGGTTTCATGTACTCACAATGGCAAACCTCCTTTTCCTCACCCTGTGTATGTCCCAAAGGTACGAGGTACCAGACAGGTTGCTGGTCAAACAGCAAGTACAATTGTCATAGGTAATTGAGAAAAGGGATTGCTGCGTCTTCAGTGCATAAAATACTAGGGGTATGGGTGCAAGGAATAAAAACAGTTCTCGGGTGAGATTTCTCCACCTCAGTGTCAGTGACTTGTTGGAGCAAGGGCCCCTCCCCAGCTCTTAACTAGAACCTGGAGGCAATGATGGAAGGAAAAGATTTTTCTCTCATTTGAAAGAGCCACATAGACAGACAATAGGAATTTGGGAGGGGTGGAATTGGGGAAACTCTGAAAGGGAGAGATTGGGTTGGTCCCTGCCTTTCAAAAGTGGCCAATGGCACAGGTGCCCCGGAAGGGGACAAGTGTCAGCCCCTGATGACGTTTCACCAATGCCCATCAAGATGACAAAAATGAGGACGAAGCTCATTAAATGAGTTATTCATTAAATTAAGAGCGTTCAATGGAAAGGACCCATATTTTATTCTGAGATTATGCCACGTTTGCTATAAAAGTTACCTTTCTTGTATGAAAGGGTGGTCACGTTAGGGTTGTGATAACTGCTGCTGCTGTAATGGACGTAAGTCAGTCCCGGGAATGTTTCCTGAAACCCCCCTTTCTCTGTGACACTCAAAGGTCCAAGAGCAATTGAAGACATGAGGGGCTGGTCGAGTCGACAGACCCAATTTAGTTCAAAGAAAGAAAACCGCAAGAAAATGCAGATTGCAGAGTGAGGTGGACATGCGGGACAGCGAATGCCCACGGACCTTCAGCTGTTGGACTCCAGCTCCAAGCACGCGCTGGGGGCACCTGGGCATCTCTAAGCCAGACTGCATGCCCAGGCAAAGGCAGCCTAAGCATCTCTTCCACCTCCTTTCCAAGACAGAGAACTAAATGTTGTCATTTTCTAAACTGTTTATAGAGGATTCCACCCAGGAAGCCCATGGAGGTGCATGGAGTGGTGGACAGTCTGTCCTTTGCCTTCGGGGACGCTGTTCTAATGCATTTAATCCCAGGGGCTTGAGCTCTCTGGCCTTGCATGGATCCTGCTGGTTAATTTTCTGGAACATTGGTCCCTGATTCCTTCTCTCCGCTCTAGCTCTTCTCCTTACCTCTCATCCCGCTGTAGCTCCCCCTGACATCTATCTTTTTCCCTGTGGTAGCCTCCAGGGCAACTCAGAGCAGAAATTAACTGCTGCAGAACCCGAGGAGCATGTACTTCACTCTCTCACGTTGGTACCTACCACCCCACCCTGGAGCTGCAGATGAGGGATGCAGCAAATGCGAGCCGTGAGGAAGCCCTGCTATGGAATTCTTTAGGGACTCAGAATTTAGGTTACCCGGACTGTCTCCGGGAAGGTGAAAATGAAGAGTCCAACAGCATGATAGGAAGAACCCTTCTGGATTGGGCTAGAAGGCTCCAGGAGGTCAAAGCCCAGGCTCTGGCTCTGAAGTCAGAGGATCTGACCCGGCTGCGGATGAGCTGGTGACTCTTGTCTCCCAGAGGCTCACAGATACAGAAAGGGTCCGGGCAGAAGGGCCTCGGAGGGGCTGTCAGCTCTCACAGGCTGCCATTCAACGAGCCCATCGCCTTACCTCCGGCCAGCCTGTGCCCTGAGCATGGCCAGGCTGAGGGGCTGGCGGAGAAAAGCAGAGGCCGTGGGTGCAGACAGAGGCGGGGAGACAGGGAGATTTCACTGCCCCACTCTGCAGATGCACCCCATCCTCTGCATCCGCCCAAGGAAATTTCTCGGGGGCAGAGTTAAGCATCCCTGTGCCTGTGTCCCATCAGCTGCAATCCCCTCTTTTGTCAGAGAAGTTGTCTTATGCTGGAGCTGTAAGCGAGCACTGCGTTTGGCTAGATCCAGCCGGTTGGTCTTGTCACCTGCACTGAATTACCTAGAGGCAGGGGCCTCCCTGCCAAACCCGGTGCGTCTGCATAAGCTAACGCGGTTTCTGCATCCATGCAGCCACACCCAGTGACCGGCCACAGTGGTCACGCCTTCTCACACCTCCTGCTGGTTAATTAACCCTGTGAAACGGAGAGGTTGCAGCTGCTTGCATTTTTTTGCCTAAAGGAAATTAAACACATATATCTATATGAAAATATAGATATATAGTGGTCTGTGGGGGGAAAAGCATTTGTCAAATGTAAAAACCTAACAATCTCTATCAAGTTCAAGGAGATCTTGGCACACTTGGCTGTATGTCCATGAGGAATGCTAAGGAAACAAAATGCAAGTCACGTGTCCCCAAGTCTCCACCACCATCCAGGGAAAGACCACATGAAAATGTGGAATCTACTTGGCTGGAGATGATCATTTCTGTGGGCTTTTCGGATGTACTTCACTTTCTGTTATTTGTACTGGTTCTCTTTCTCTCGTACCAGAGATGTGACTGGTTAGAGAAACGGTCCTGATGAACACTTCCAAGCTGACACCTCTCCAAATAACTGAACCAAAAGAATTCAGTGCACCTACACAGAGGAAAGGGGCGTGTCCCTCTCCATGTGCTAACTCGCCAGGTTGTGTTTCTCTAAACCAAATGCTAACTTACCAACTTCTGTAGGTCTCACTGAATACAACTGCATGGAATGCTATTACTGTTTGCAATGCAACCTAATCTAAAAAACATTGCATTTCTTTTTAATCCAAAGGGGACTAGCAGTTTTATTGTGTTTGCATGTGCTTTCCCCCTAGACTCTGGCTGCCCTAACAAGAAATTCAATAAATCTACTTCCAAACCATCTTGCACAAGCTTTGCATGTCCAGTCTGGGCCTGAGGAAATTAACAAGCGAATAGAACATACCATCGACTTGCGGAGTGGCGATAAATTGAGAAGAGAGCATATCAAGCCATTCTCACTGATGTTTAAAGACTCCAGCCTGGAGCACAAGGTAGAGCTGGGTCTCTGTAGTGGCTCTTTTTCTGAAGTAAATTGTCATAAATGTTCGCGCGACCACAGAGAGAGCCCAGGGGCTGTGGTTTTGGTTGGTGTGTCTGTGGTTTGTTTGTTTGTTTGGTTTGGTATTGTCCTTTGTTTTTCTGTTCGAAAATCATGAGTAGACTGAAGGCCATGAGAGGAGATGCCTTTTAAATACAGAGCCTCGAGCATGGCTCTTGAAGGAAAAGAGAATGGAAAGAGCAAGGAGCCCTGTATCCCAGGGAGCATGACAAGCGTTCCTTCCACTCTGGTATTATCAACACAAGTGACATTAGCACCCCCTTGCCTTTTGCTTTTAGGTGAATTCTCGTCGGTTGCAACCCTTGTAACACGATATATACAAAGGCACATCCAATAACTTCACGTAAGCATTAGTGATGAACTCTGTCTTACTTAGCTTGTAGGGGACACGTGTTCTCCCATTTTCCCAGTTCCCTGCTGGCCCCTGGTGCAGGCCTAATAGGAAGATGGGTTGTAGACCCAGAGTTGGGTGTGAAATCTGCCTCTGCTACTGCTTTGCTGTGTGACCTTTGAAAAGTGGAGCGGCCTCTCTGAGCAGGAGCCATGCAGTGAGGATCATGAACATGCCTCCTTCACAGGTTAGCATGGAAGGCTTTGAGCCACGCCTGCGTTAGGTGAAGTGTCCAAAAACGGCAGCCATCACCATACTGACAACAGCTTTTCCAGTGCCCCCTCCCCTGCCCAGCTCTAAACTGTACGGTGCTGCGGGAGGCGCTGTCCCTGCTGAACGGGGCTGCTCCTCTGCACCAACGGACACCGACAGGCCTCCCTTGACTGAGCACAGGTGCTTGGTACCTGCAAGAGCCTTGGCAAGAGCAGCAGGGTATTCGCAAGAGGATTTCGGGAGCCTGAGCTGATACTCTGCAAAGCTCCAGTGAGCAATTTTTTTTTGTGAATTTGGTCAGGTTCCTGGGAGACTCTGTGTTCCTCAGTTTGGAGAAATCACACTGCTGTGCGCATGCACCATCCCCAATGAGGTCTGGTAACCCCCTAAAGGTGGCAGACTCCAAAATTAATGTCTTCATCAGCAGTCCAGTTTCGTGTATTGTGTCTATGTGCCAACATAACAAAAGAAGATGAAACATTTTGCTTCTCACAACCTCCCCTCCCACCCTTCTGCCAAATGGCAGGTGGACATCTCTGATTCATAATATAATTGGGGGCTGATGGTCCAAATTAAATGCATCTTCTTTCCTGGTTGCTATGTTGAAGGAGCTAGGAAGAGCAGGCTGGTCTTGCAAAGAATCTTCTCAATTAGCGGCTACAAAGGCCGATGTCTGCCAGTGTCCAGGCCTACACAAAACCCTTTTATTCGTTCTTCTTAAAGATATACTTGATTCACTAATGACCTGAACCCTGCAAACATGATTCCAAATGTTTTTTTTTTTAATTAAATCTCGTCTGCAGATACCTGGTATTGGGGTAGGAATGGAGCTGGGGAAGCACAGGATGTCTTTCTAAAGTTGATCTCTGTGGCCAGGGGAGGTTCTTCTAGAAGAAGCAAAGGGCAGGATTTACCCACCACAATCCAGCCATTTAGCATGTGCTCTGCATGGCACAGGGTCCCTGGGGTGAGGGCACTGGGGCACATCAGAAAATGTTCGCCCCTCGTGTCACAGAGACACCCCTCACTGACTCTTGCTCCAGGGCCCTCTCTAGGGGCTGCGTTACTGCTGAGCAGAGGATACACTGAATGAAATAAGTAACAATCATTACATGTTTACCCAGCGCCATGTGCTAGTCTAAGCTGCCTGCACAAATAGAGTAACAAGGAGAGCGAGAAGTAGATGTTACTAGGAGCCTCATTTTCTAAGTGATGAAGTGAAACTGACAGAGAAATCCAAGCTCCAGCTGTCAGTAGAGGGGCTGCCATCTGAGCCCACAGTGACCCCCAAAGCCAGTGTCTTGTCCGTTCACCACACTGTCCCGGGGACTTGTCCTCCCAGGCCCTTGAACAAGAAGACAAGCCTGTGTTACCTCCATCCTCTCCCCTTTGAACCTTGAATGGGGTGCCAGGCCCAGAGCAGGGGTTTGAGGAGGAGATGAAATAGGAAACCTTCTTACCAAAACAGAAGCGGGGCCTTCTGACCCACTGGATGCCAGAATTGGTGTCCCGTCCAGCAAGCATGAACTCCGAGCCTGGTGTTACGTGTATGTGTCAGTTCACTGCACCCTCGGAAAACTCACTGGGATCCCGCTTATAAAAGACCAGAGGAGCCTCTCAGAGGTGAAGTAGAGGTCACAGATCTAAAAATCCAGCTGCCATAGTTCAGTGACTCTAAGCCACCATCGACTGGGGGCTATGCCATTTTCTGTACAGTGCTAAGAAAACCGACTAATATGGGGAGTTTGAGAGGACCCTTCCCCCACCCACTCCGTACCCCCTAGTAAGCTGGGCTTACACCTCCAGTGTAAGAATGAATAGAAAAAAAAAAAAAAAAAACCCACCCAGCAGACGAGGATAGAGGGAACCCACATTCCTATACCCTAGCATTGGTCAAATGAAGGAAAACAAAGAGAGCTCTCCAAGAATCTAAACTTCAAAAAGCAATCAGTGTATGTTTGCTGCCTGAGCTCGCGGTCTAACTGTGTACTAAATAAAACTTCAGAGAATTTATATTTAAAGCTGTCCCTGGTTGATATTGCCCCCTGGTGATCAGTAGGAGCACTTGCAGGCCCCTCTGGAGGAACTCAAAGATGTTAAGACTCCGTAGATACCAAAGAGCAATCTGATTTCAAAGACACTGCAACACGAGGGGGGTGGGGAGCTAAGTATCTTAGAACTGTTAAAAGATATACAGTATGGGTGACATCGAAGCCTTGGACAACTGCCCTACCAGCTTTGGGGGAGCAAGTGTGCACCATAAAAGCAAGTTTTCTAAAAGGAAAAGTAGAAATGGAAATAGTGACCTTACCCTGGGAAATACTGTGAGGAAGAAAAGACCTCACTCTGTTTCAACAGCAAAGGATACACAAACCAGGGCACCCATTCGCCTCTCCCCCATAATTAGTGAATTGGAGAATACAAAGGCTCCTTTGAAGTGTCATTCAGACCCCTCCTGGCCATATTTGCATATGAAAGTTGGCATATCTATCCACAGCATCACACACCAGGGCTTTTGGGTGCCTCCTGGTGTTGCAGAAACACTTGTGGGATGAATGAAGACTCGGATGGGGAGGACACTGGAGGAGGCTGCTTCACCCCTGTAGCTACCTGGGCTCAGAATACTTTTAGTGAACTCTAAGAACCAGAAGACATAGGTCAGTTTTGTGTGGGTTTTTTTTAAGATTTTATTTATTTCTTCTGAGAGAGAGGGGTAGGGAGGAGAAAGAATAGGAGAGAAACATCGATCAGTTGCCTCTCTCATGTGCCTGGACGGGGAGTTGAACCAGTGACCCTCTGCTTTGTGGGACAGCACCCAACCAGCTGAGCACACTGGTCAGGGCGTGCAGGTCAGCTCTGATCCGACTCTCCGGCTGTGGTGTTTCAGGAGAGAAGACTACGAAGTCCCACTTGACTCCCTGCCTTGGCATTTCAAAGTGGCACACACGCAGGAATCTTCCGAGTTAAGCCTCAGAGAAGTGCGTGCGTGACTCAGGCGACCTGGCCTCATCTGAGCAGCACATTTTCCCGCTCCACCCCCTGGTTTCCACCTGGGGAAACAGGACAGCAGGCAGCTCCTCCTCTCCTCGGCAGTTGGTGCTTTGAGCCTGTGACTCCCAAGTGACGAGGTGACCACGTGACCTCGTTTGCCTGAGACGGAGCCGGTTTACATCCATTTTCAATACAACTATTAGTAACACCTCCTTTTGTTCTCCAAAATCACCCTGTGTGAGTGACAAGTCACGTGACCCAGATCTTGGGCCTCGGCCAGGTCCACATCAGTGGGTTTCAACATCTTCACTGCCCAGCAGCCACACAAGGACTTTCAGGGTGGACCCCGGCATGCGGGTGGGGGCCCTAATCCAGTCCTCAAAGGTCCCCTCCAAGTCCTTCCAGACTTCACAGAAGAATCCTCTGCCCGCCTTCAGTCTCAGGCTGAACATCTGCTAAGGGAGCTTGCAGGTCTCAGGGACACAAGCAAAAATCAGAACTACGCTAAAGAGATTCAGGAAACAAGACATGTTGGTCAAATGCTGTCAACCATAGTGGACTTCTCTTATTATATATCACTTTTTCTTATTAGAAAGGAACACATTCTCCAGAATAAAGGCTTATACCAAGCCCCTACAGCAGAAAGAGGAGAATGGTATCTTGGTGACCTTCCAACCAGGAAAATCACCCAATGCTAATAACTTGGAGGCATCGGTCACTCTCATCTTTCACGAGTGTGATGCCACACACACATCTCTGCCACTCGCTTTCTGAAACACGACCACTTCACGCACAGTGCATTGAGCTTTTCCCCCACAGTGTTCAGTAAGAAGTTACAAAGAAATTACTTTGTAACTGCCTGCTATTCCATTGCATGTTTTAACCGTTGTTGGCTTTTGCCCCCTCAGTTTTTCACTGCTGTTAATTGTACACTACATGGTGATGGCCAGTGTCAGAGTTAATCATACATCCATGCTTAATTGTCTTCTTCGAATCCAGTCCTAAAACTAGGAGCGAAAGAATGCACATTTTTAAATACCTGATGTGCATTCTGAAATCGCCCTTAAAAAATTGTGCCTATAACTTTTAAAAACTTGCCAACTTGATAAGAGACAAGCAGGATCTGCCTGTCATTTTTTTAAATTGTTATTGATGTTGATGTCTTCAGGTACATGTTTTTTGCGTTCCGGTCTTTATAGTTCTTTTGTGATTTGCACATTTGTCTTTCCTGCCGTCTGTCCTTGCGCTCACCTCTGTCTTACTGATTTGCGAATGTTCTCTGTATGGTGAAGAATTTAACTTACAAGAAGGGGATGTTTCTGTCTCTGGTTCTTACTTTTCTCCTAGGACAAGGCTCTGAACGAAGCTTAGGATGAGGAAGGCAATGAATTATAATTACTTAAAACCAACTCAAAACCTTTAGTGCTTTGAGAAAGCTTATTACCATAGAAACACTTATTTGGAGTGACTTCATTCAATTTAGTGTTGCAGAAACACTGTGACCAACCTCAGAATGAGGCAACTTTTCCATTTTGAATAGAGCTGAAGATGTTTAATATACACTTCAGAATTAACTGGGAATTTATGTTTTTCATGTGGGCATTTCAGTGGAGTAAGTGTTCAGTCAAACCATATCAATGATGACAGACTTCCTTCCTTCTTTCAATGATAGTATCTTTCTGTTAAATTCTGAAACTTTTTTTTTAAAGAAAAGACCTCCTTTGTCACTGTTACAAATTTCAGCAGTAAAAGCTTCTTTGTCCTAGACTAATAGTTTTCAAGCTTGAGGTTCATCTGGGATCTTGCTTAAAATGCCCATCGCTCTGTCCCCCAAGATTCTGATTTTGCAGGGGTGGGAGCCTACATTTTGAGAAAACTCCTCTGGGATTCTCTTGTCCTGAGTCTCCAGCCACTTTTCTCTGTCCTTGGCTGCATGTGAGGGCTCGGGTTAGTCGCCTGCCTCATGCCTTCAAGCATGAGGTCACACCAGAAGGTCCCAGGTCTACACTCCAGGTCAATATGGCTTCAGAGAGACCTAGAAGGTGCGTCTTCATAAGGCTCACAACGATCCTAGAAGCTTGGGCTCAGCCATCAGACAGACCTTGTTCAAAGCCCACTTTGAGGGTACGATGGAGGGTTGATTAATTTATGAATCATTACTGGATACTGACAGGTTGAGAGCTTCCTGTCACTCAGATGGACACCCCCACACACATACAAAAGCTCCATTCATCTTACAAGTGTTTGGTGTTCCGTGAAAGAGCAAAAACCATGGACTTGATTACTGAGTAGACGTGATGGACCCCATTCCTGCCACTGACAGGCTGGGTGCAGGGGACACAGGACACGGTGACCTCGCTGAGACGGTGATGATCATAATACCTGCCCCTCATTAGACTCATGCAAAAATTAGACGACAAAATACTCGTGTAACAGACGTTTGAATAAATGCAATAGTCCTTTTCCCTCTTCTTCTGATTGGTCCTACGCCAGTCCAATCTGGGTGAGGCTAAACCCTCACTTAAAAGAAATCCCCCACTTCCAGAGCTCTCTCAAAACCCGGCTTCATTAACAATGGTGAGCAGGAACAACTGTAACATGTCTTGTATCCCAGGGCACCAGGGCCACGCTTTTCACGAACACCGAACTATAAGTACGAACACGCAAAGGTGTATACTCACCAAACACACGCTGCAGCCCGGAGACAGAGCTTGCTAGGAATCAAGTTCTGTGCTGAGTATTTCCAACGCATTCATGTAACGTTGCCCCTTTTCTGTCAGCAGCCACATAAACACAAGGATTTGTCTGTCACACAAGGAAGCCATTTGATAATCTTTTAGTTGAGTTCAATTGGTTCTTATCTCTGTTCTGAATTTCTCTCAGTGTTCTCTGTCCTTTATAAAGAAACTCAAAGTTCAGTGGAGGCTTAACAGATTTCAGAAAAAAATTGCATCACGAACTTTGAAATGCTTCTTTCTTCTTCCTATCAACTCCTGTTGGAGTTACCAGTAGAATAAGGATAATTAAGAAAGAATTTGCAAGGCAAAGGAAGCTAGGCAAATGAATGAATTAAAATGGATTCAATCCACTCTCCATCATTCCATTTGATAGATTAAGATGTTGGACTCTGGAATCAGGAAATGATTCTAGAAATCAGGTAATGAGGAAAAAAATGCCTGTTTTCTTCTTCCTGGAGACATTCAGAATTTGTCGAAACACTACACTTCTTATTTAGATGTGGGGAGGTAGGAACATGGAGCATGAACCCAAGAGTCTTGGGTGTTCTCTCTCATTTTCTGAATCAGACACTATCCAATCATTTTCATGACCTTATTTTTTAAAGGAATTTTTCTGTTGCAAGCTTGGGTTACTGTCATATTTTTGCTGCTCTAGTAAGACCCAAAATAGCAAGAATATTTAGGCCACCTCCTTCAGGAAGGAAGGACAGATTACAAGGGCCTAAGCGGGGGAAATTACCCCCTATCCAAGCAGTGCTTTTGTCAGACTCCTTCATATTCTTCATATTTTCTTATAAAGTTATTGCTATGTCTACTTCCCTCTAGACAGACAAATGTAATCAAGGGCCATTTTACCTGTCTTTTATCAGACCAATTAGCTAGCTCCAGTCCCACAAAGCCAGCATTTTCAGAGCCAGAAGTTCCCATGTCATCTGTAATAGTGTGGTCTAGAATGATGGAACCATGAAGATTTCAATCCAAAGGTTATTGGTGCAGTCCTTGACGAAAGCTTCATGCTTCATGTGTAGACATCACCATCATCTGCAACCAGGGGCTCCGGGCAAGGAGCACGGGCATAATCGCTACTCCCATTGCCTCCCCCTGGCTTGGGGAACGGACACGCCAAGAAAGGGGGAGTCCTCCTTCCAAGCATGGGAGACTTGGGGGAGGGTGAGCTGGAAGAATGGTGGGATGGAAGCTTTGTAAACTTCTGCTTGGAGTGCTCGTGCATCAGTCAACCACACACACACACACACACACACGCACACACGCACACACAAACACACCCCACCAAGGAAGAGCATAGCATTAGGAAACATATTGCCATTAAGGGTCTCCTTTTATCCCTGGGTGATGCTGTTCCAGCCTCACACGTCCAAAGCTGTCCATCTTACGTACACTGGTGAGTTTCTTGGCAAGTCTACGGAACATGGAGAAACCCACGTTCGTACAGAAGTCAGGTGGCGTGGGAAGAAGTAGCCAGTGAGAGGTTTCCTCGGACACACCTGTCCCCCACTGAACTGCTCCTGATCATGACTGTGGCCAGACACGAGACAGCAAGCCAGGGAAGACAGGCTATTTCAAAATAGGAAATGACAACAAATTAGTCCCTCGCACTTTCATTGCAATTATGCCTTTTACCCCAATGGTCTAATTTAGCCACTGCCATGATACATAATGAGGAATTTCACAAAAGAATGAGGTTAAATTCCCTCACTTGTGAAAATGAGCAGATGGTCCCGGCTGAGATTCTTCTTTAATTTAACAAACGTATTAATTTATACTAATGAAAGATACGCCAGAAAATTATCTCTCTGCAAACTAGATTTATCCAAAGATGAAATGGGTTCTCAAGCGAGCGGATGATTTCCCCCATCATTGGAAACATGCAGGCAGGAGTTAACGGCTCATTTCTGAGAGATTTTACTGAGTGAAATTGGCATTAAGAAGAGTTAGATCAAGGCAAGAAATACAATCTACTCTACCTATAAAATTTTGTAATCTCACATGCACACCTGGACAAAAGTATGGTTGTACTTTGGACCATTAGCTAGATAGATCATTACATCTTGTAGAGATGTAAAGATTTAGTTAGTACCTTGTACCTCATAGTCCAAGGGGAGAACCTAGGCATGCAGAGTGACTTTCCTCTCGCACACCTAGGAAGATTTTCCAGGCCTGTCTTAGACACAGACACATAGGCGATTGGAAACTCTCTATCACCTCTACAAGCTAGCTTCCCTGGCCAACCCTCTGTGGCTGAGGAATCCAGAAGGGGCTTTTCCTTGTGTGATCAAATCTGTGCTCCAGGCTTCCTTGTGACAGATCTAGGAACCCACAGATCCTCAAGGCTCTGATTTCCTTTCTGAAAATGCCTCCCAAGAGAATCCAGGGCCAACATGCCCAGACATGACCAAAATGGAACACAAGTTTCTCCTGTCCCACTTCCTAGGAAGGGAACCCTATTCTCATCCTGATCAAATCAAGTAGGAAACTTTCATTTTTGTATCATAAACCACAGCACTAAAATATACCAAGACACACTATTGTGCGCCCAATGAAGATGATCTTATCTGGAAAATAGCAAAGTAGTGGCAGATGGAGCAGCCAATGAGACCTTATGCTGGGGGGCGGGGCCAAACTCTTTGGATTCCCTACTTATAATCTGTGAAGTCCTGGTTGAGTTACTCAATTATTCTAACCCTCGATCTCATTATATGCAAAATGGGGATATGATAAATAGGATCTCCCTCAATGGGTTGTCATAATTAAATGACATGTAGCATAGTGCCAACATTGTGGTAGGTACAGAATTTATGAATTTAACAATAGAACAGAGGTTAAATTCCCAAATTATTAGTCATTATCACTCAAACTTGTTACATTAGACTATGGCCATTTCCTGAATCAACCAAAACCCTACAGACCGAAAAATAATAATAATCGAATTCTAATCTATGCTCTCAAAGGAAGCCCTTGTCATTGGTGTGAACCCCATTACAGTTGGCTCAGGTACTGCTTCCGGGTGTTGGCTCACAGTGATACACTAACAGTTGAAGATCTGGAGGCAAAGTCAGTCTTCCCACTTGGTCCCCACCAGCTTGCCACCAGAAGAAAATGAAAAATGCTAGGTCTCATGCAACTTTAGTCTGGACAAATGATGATTAGGTAACATTTTTAAAGTCATCAGTAAGAAATGCTCAGGAAAGGAGGCAGAGACTTGGGTGTGGGATCTACAGGAAAGGAACTTTTCACAGTGAAACGGACTGATAACGATGGAAGGAAGGCTCTGCAGAGAAGTCAGCTCTCAGGCACTAGGAGGGTTCAAGTTGAAGGTGTTCAGAATCTTGGGATGTCCTGCTGCAGCTCAGAGAAAAGAAACTCACATCCTCCAGCAAAGCAGAGAAGGTCACCGGAAGATAAGCAACAGGTGATATCAGGGATGTTATGAAAAGGACTCCTGACGGCAGTGGTCCCTTACCACTCCAAGATGCTGTGATGATGATGACAATGGTGAAGATGAAGAAAGGAGGGCGAGAGGGATCGAGTACACTACAAATTATTATTGTTGTTTCAAAAATATCCTTACCAAATCTAGATAGCCAAGTCAGTTTGAAATCAATCAGTCAGCCAACAAAGGATAATTCGGTCCATTGCAATTGGTTGTTAAAAGGAATTCAGACAGTCCTCCTTCTTCAAAGTAACCGTTTTGTGGCTCATTTATTTTCAAGCTGGTGTGTGTGGGTCTCTATGACTGCGCCCTTTTCATAGGCGGCGCCCTTTGCACTTATTAGTAACATGAGTTTTCCATGGCATCCTTGGGAGTGAGGATGGCTTCAGTGATTCTTCAGAGCATGTTCCTGATTCCCCTCCAGTACCAGCAGGTTGTCCGAACATGGACAGAGGCCTCCAGACAGGAGGGTAGAAGGGGCCCTGGGGCCACAGCACTGAGTGTGAATCTCTGAGCAGCATTGTGCTTCTTCACGGAGCTCGCCAGCTGCAGACCACAGCCCTTCCCCAAATCTCAGCCACGACAATGAGCTGTCAGTTCAGTCTGAAACCCAGACTGCACCCAGAAGTAGGCAGGGAATAAAAGTCACGCACCTGTTGATTGTGGCTACCCTACCAACAAGAGGTTGGACTGATATTGTTTCACTGACCTGACCATAGCCGCCTCCTCCTCCTGGTGTTGGGACAGGGAGCCTGAGGCATGATCAGAGTTCTATGGACTGGCTTCCTTCATAAAGTAACTCTGTAAAATTCAAGTCAGGGATGACAACGTTCCAAAGCCAGGCTTCACGTTCTGCCCCCTCCCTCTAAAAATGATCTGTAGGCCATGCGATCTGTGGCAAGTTCCTAGGCCTCTCTGGTAGGAAGGTAAAAGGAGGAGCTTCAGTTAGGCTAATTTTAAGGTCTTTTTCCATTTTAAGAGTCCTTTCCTCCTTCTGAATGGATTATTCCTCAGTTTAATGACTCCTAAATGATTCAGAAAAGTAGGCAGGACTAAGGCAAGTACACATTCGGTGCTGACCTTCCAGAAGCTTTTAAGGCTGGATAATGAAATTACTGAGTACTCTGGATAATCAAAATAAAGTTATCGCTTCCCCCGGGGCTGCCTCAAGCAGGCCGCAGAAGGCACCAGGCTTATTGGTCAATCAGTCTTGGTTTCCCTTGGATGAAATGAAAGGGCCGCCTTTGCCGGGGATCTCTTAGGCTACTTTCTGTTTGAAGAGTCTCTGAATGTATTTTTCAACAGTTTTATGAAAAAGGAGGCAGAAGGTCTCTCTCTGGTAAAAGATTTCCCTGTGTCCCCAAACCAAACAAGAAATGGAGCAAGATCCTTCAATGACTTAAGTTTACTCATGAAGAAAGTCAATGTGAATTTGATTTGCTAAATATGTAGGTGTGTGCTCTTCCGTTTGGTTAAAATGATGCTATATCAGTGGGAGAAGAAAGGGGTAAGCCCAGACAAAGCCCCTCTCCCAGGCCCTCTGACTGCGGAGGGGCATCTACTTCCTCCTGGGCTCCCACTGAAAGGGGGAGGGGGAATGGAAACCATACTCGGTGAAGGGTTTCATAAGATATGGGCTCCCCTTAATTTTTTTAAAAAAATCTTTATTAGCTTTGTCTCTTCCTGCTGTTTCCCTCCAACTCCGAACACTGGTAAAATTTAACTCTTCCAAATGCCCAACACTGCTGGGAAGTAATTTATTCTCCTTCTTTTTTAATTACAGTATTCTCAAATGAGGGATGAAGTGTTCAAGTCAAACTTGGTCTGTGCGTTTATCGTTCTTCTGTTTATCACGGCCATACAAAGTTTGCTTCCTTCTTCAAGGTAAATACGAAAGAACAAAGCTACCAGGTGAAATTTCTTTGTGAGCTGATGGTCCCTCACCTGGAGACTGCCAGCTGACCTTTTCACGGGGTCAGAACTTAAAATAACGGGATCCAGGACCCGCACCGAAATGTGCAACAATGTCAGTGTCTATTCTGGTGGTCTTACTCCATGTAATAATCCCACTACTCTGCTGAGGCAAGAGTTTTCCCCCAATCTAAAAAAAAAAAACACAAGAACCAAAATCAAACTAGGTCTCCCTCTTATGTGGCATTGCCCATGAATGCAGAAAGTGAAGGCAACAACCTCGATTCCCACTTACTGTTCCTTTGTTGCTCGTAGATTCAGCATCATAGCTTTTCGGGTCAGCAAAATTGGCACCTTAATAATACTGCAAACACCTATATGGGGGTTGTCACTGTTCCAAATACTTTACATACAGTAACTCATGAAATCCTCATGGCAACCTTTGGGGGGAGGTATTCTTATCCCCATTTTAAAGATGAGAGAACTGAGGCTCAGAGAATGAAGTATGTTGCACAGCATCTGATAGTTGAAAAATGTTACAGCCTGGATTCCAACCCTGAACGTCTCATTCCAGAGTCTGGGCTCATAACACTCTATCAGATGCAGAAGTGTGTTGTACAGGTGACCTCTGAACCTCGCTCTGGGTTAGTCCACTGGCAATGCCTTGCGCTCTCTCCTGCACTGTAAGGTAGCTTCTATCTCTTTTCTCAAGTATCCCCAACTCACCGTGAATTATTCTCTTTCATATGGTCAAAAATAACATCAGCAAATATTGGTCAAATGTCTGATATAGGCAAAGCAACATGCTGGACCCCAAGAATGGTATAATTTTTCAAGAGGAGGTCTGCATTCTCTAAGACATCATTTAGTGGGAGGGAGAACTTAGCACCGGCTCCCAGTTACTGAGCTCTTACTGCATGCCAGGAAAGTACTCCGCCATCTTTTGCATGGTTGTCTCAGTAAAGCCTCAGAAACAACCCATAAGTGAGGCAGCATTCTAATTCCCATTTTGTAGGTGAGGACTCGTTCAAGGTCATGTGTCTACCTGGTGGCTGAGATGGGAATCGGACACAGAGACAGAGTTTTGTGCTTTTAACTATTTAGCTGCTTTGTCCCCAAATCGGTGATTCATTCCAGCTGGGTGATTTAAGGCAAAGTTTACAGAAAAGGTGATATCTTGAGCTGAGTACAAGAGGGAGACAATGAATGGAAGAGTACTCGCAGTTAAGAAAACAGCACTGGCAGAGGGACAGAGATGGGCAAGGCCTTGTGTCTGCAGAACAGTGAGGAAATGGGAGCGTCTAGGACAAAGGATTTGTGCAAGGCGGTGGTGGGTGCCATGGTTGAGGAAAGAGCAGGCTAGCAGAAGTTCAATGTCCACTGTGCTACTTTAAGGAACTTAGAATTGATCCTGGGGGCAGGAAGGAGGCCCTGAAGAGTTTTAAGGAAGATAACAGCATGACCCTATGAAGGAAAGATATTCAAGTTAACTACCACGTGGGGGAAGGCAGTGTCTGGCCTTTTCTCGGTTATTAGAAGGAGCGAGGATTCCAGGGAGGCAGCGGCCGTGGTGCCATGTTTCTGAATTTTTCCAAATGCCCAGAGATCTGAGCACTTAGCCAGCAAAACAAAAAACCTCATGGACCATATTTAGAATAAAAACAGGCGATGTGGTAGCCCCATAAATTCCAGGCAATGTGGCTATTGGGTCTCCCCAAGAGCCCCAAGATTGGTGTGACATCAAGCATAGGGGGAATCACAAAGAAGCAAGTAGGCGTCTGTCACAGCTGGAAACAAAAGAGCCCCCACTGTGGCCAACAGATAGTCCCTGAGAAGTGCCACGAAGAAGCAGGAAAAGCACCTGGAAGCGAGAGGGCATTATCCAGTCCAGCATCGGGCGAGTGCAAAGGTCCACAGTCAGGACACCGGGCACCGCTGAAATGGACCAGCTGCCTCTCCCTCCCAGGGCGGGATCCTGGCAGGAACTGGGTGCATGGAGTCCCAACCACTCACAGTGAGGACAGTGGAGAAGAAAAGACAGCCCGAGAAAACGTGGGAAAGGACTCTAGCCATCACGTTTTCAGCACAACATGAACACAATTGAAAAAGAGCTCTGTGAAGTTAAAACACGAACTCTCCTGCACCCCACCTCTCCTAAAAGTGCAGCAAAGTTCATTTTACACCAGAACTTGCAACAACATGTAGGGCTGGCGATCCCATACTAAATTATTATTCCTAAACGAGAATAAAAAGTTGATTTTAGCCTTATAATCAATAAAAGTGCTCAAAAAGACATGCCTACGACATATATCAAAACTTTAACCTACTATTTTAAAAGGAACTAAGCCCTTAATATGGTTCAAGACATGAAATAATAATGTAAATCAGAATTAAGAAAACTTAGACACTTTGTAAGAGAGTTCAGGAAGGAAATAAAAATAAAAGAAAGATGCATTTCAGAAATGAAGACTGAAAAAGAGGAAACTCAGAACACTTAAACACAGCAATAACACTTTACGAGAAACAGAAGGTGGCGGGAAGAATATTTTTAAAATCAGAAAGAAATCCAAAAAATTTCACAGCAAGAAAAGCCTAAGGAGGCATAACAGTAAAAGGAGACATAAATATGGAAAGTTCTAGAAAGAATGTCCAACCCAACATACATGAGCATAATTAGGCACCAGATTGTGGTCTTGAGGTGATGTATCACCGTTTTTATTTAAAAAATTTTTGAGGCATGTGTGATTCTAGGGCTGGGGCAGGACCTATACGGGATAAGCCTGGAACATCTTCCCCGACTAGAATGCAAGGAAGCCCTCAGCCCTACTGGTCATGTCCAAAGGGCCCAGAAGCCACACTGAGGACACTCCACTGTTCAAAGAGGGAATGATTTGAGCTTCAGTATGGATAACTGTTAAAACATTAGATCAAAATCCAACAAATATTTTTAACTTTATGAGTTTATGTGTTGGTAACTTTTGGTGAATGATAGGGAACTAATTGGTTATCTTGGAAACTAGTAAAAAAAAAGGAAAGAAACAAGTATTTTTTTCTGTCTTCCCTGCATGAACTATCTCATAAGATCACCAGATAGTAGGTGAGTAGATATATTATAAAATTATTCAAGCTATAAATTTAAAAGATATCATAGAATCAAAATACCATTATTTTCCAACTCTCAAAGAATTAATGGCCCCAGGAAGTGAGCAGGGAAGGATGTATCACCACAAAGAAGAGAGACAACCATCTCTCCTGGTGGGAGAACTCTGCATGCTTCTAGCCTTCTCATGAGATCAAACCTCAGTCCGATCAAGCCTCCAATCCAGCTCCCAACTGGCAGGAAATCCCGGAGGACCAAAGATGTTGAACGAGTGTGCAAAAGCAAAATCCAGACAGTGGGAAATGCTAATGTTAAAGGGCACATAACCTTCAACATAGCTAAATTACAAAGAAAATAAAGGGAGAACAGATAAATCTGTTCTCAAACAAATCAAATATAACCAAAAAATGTGCAAGACTGAATTACAGTGTCTAGAAATGGGTGACACCCTATAGAGACACGGAGAGTGACTGACGGGGGGTGTGAGAGAGGATTGGGGGTGGTCCCGGGGACACGGGGGGGCTGGGGAAATGTCCTGCAGAGTTCTATTTCACGGTCTGAGTAGTTGCTACAAACGCAGACACCACAGAATTAATAATAACTAATTAAGCTTAACTTTTTGTGACTTTCCTGTACTTATGCTGTATTTTACAATTTTAAAAAAGATTTTAACAAAAGAGAGAGAAGGAAGATGTGTGTGCCTCGGCCGCACGCTGGCTGAGAAAGCCTTACACCAACAGCCACTGAACGCCCAGCGGTCACACCTGTTTAGATGCTGGGAACACATCACTAAGCAACAAAGACCAAAACAGCACCCCAAAACAACAACAACAAGTCCCGCCCTCCTGGACCTTCTAATCTAGTGGAAGGAGACACAACAGTAACTAGAGTACACGCATATATCTAGGTTTATATGTTATAAGGTATATGTAGCTACCCATATGCTATGAATGTTAGGTAGATACATATGCAGATATGCTCACGTTTATAGATATGCATAGACTATGTATAAAGTTATCTCTGTGCTATACATATAGATACATATATGCTGTGCACATAGGTTTGTGTATGGATGCCAGTGAATAAATCAGGGCAGAGTTCCAGGGAGTGCCATAAGAGAATGGGTTTCCCGACTACCCAAGAGCCATGGGGGCACTGGGGTCATTGGAAAGGCATGGTCTCAGGGCGGTGAGCTGTAAGTGGTGCTGGGGGCCGGCCCGATTCACCCAAACTGCCTGGACGGACTCCCCGCTTCAATCCTGCCAGTGGGGATGTGAGAGCCGAGAAGGATGTGGCCGTCTCTGGTGCACACCCTCTGGACCCCAGGAGGGTGTTGATGCTCCCAACAAACATTCTTTGAGCACCTACTATGTGCCCATCTTCGCTGGGCACTGGAGATACACATATATGGCTCCTACCATTATCAAGGTTACATTCTAGTGGGGCCAGTTACAAAACAGTATTATAGCGCAATGACTCTTACAATAGAGAGAGTATAAGGTGGGATGGGACATGCGGGAGTGAGGTGAGGTGGGGGCTCAGGGCAGGTGTCCCCGTGGGCAAGATCTTGACATCACAGTCGCCTCCTGAAGGTGCTCTCCAAGTCACGGGAGAGGACTGAGAAGGAGGTGAGGGGGAGGGGCTGGAAATAGAGCGTTCCAGAGGAGAGTGGTTCCTACGTCTGGAGGAATTGTGACTGATTGGAGGAGAAGACTTTACTGAAACATTTAACCAAAGAAGCGATGTGATCAGATTTGCGTTTACAAGGATCACACTGGACATGGAAGGTGGACAGGAGGGGGTGCGGTGTGGGCTGAGGAAGACCAATTAGGAGGCCACCGCACACCTGCAGGTGCGAAATAACAGGGACTAGAGAGTGGCCGTGCAGGCGACTCGAGAGGAAGAATGTGCCAGACATGTAGGAGAGAGAGCTGACGGCTCTGAGGACCCCTGGGTGTGGGGGATGGGAGACGGAGAGGAGCCCAGGGTGGGGTGAGAGTCTGGATTTGGCACTGGGGTACAAGGGGCCACTGTGCCCCTTAGGCAGAGAACAGGTCATTCCCCAGCTGGCCTGGGCAGGTTCCCTTTCCAGGCGGAATGACACCAGCCTTGTTGCCCAATTTCGAGCTTCAGGGAGAACAGACCTGGCACCTCACCCAGCAGCCGGCCAGCTGGAGTCTCTGACTCTGGGGTGCAGCTGAAGCCGGTAACAGAAAATACCAGGCTGTGCCCCACCCTCCCTGGCTCAGGGAAGAGAAAAACCTGACAATGAAGGACGTTCAAAGCTGAGCTCTGAGCAGACAGCCGCATGTTGTGGGGATTGCGTGGCCCATCTGCCCCGCACAGCACAGCTTCCTTTAGTGTGGGCTTGTTTCCTCTCCAGCTCATTTTGCTTCTGATTGAGTCTTTGCGACTAAACAGATGGTGGGCGCCTTTCCGTCTCTCTTCCGTCATGGACTTGTTAGCAGATGAGGCAGGCTGCTCCTGTGACCACAGCTAATTCCCAGCCCCCAGCAAACAAAGAACAGACCCTGGCAAAGAGAGACGCTGCTTGCTCCACTCTCTCCTGTAATTTCCACATGCACGCAGACATTCCTCTCCCAGAGGGTACGCTGAGGAAAAACCTAAAAATACTTCTTATGGTTGTAACAATGTTTCTAAGCCTGCATTAGTGGTGTCGGAGAAACAGGGAGAGGGAGGGGGAGGGAGAGAGAAGGAAGAAGAGAAAGGGAGAGGGAAACCAAGAAAAAGAGGAAGTATTGAAAAGGAGGAAAGGAAAAATGGAGGGAAGGGAGAGAGGGGAAAAGACAGAAAGGAAAAGGCACTGGATCTTGTTTTCTGTGCACCTTACTAGCTGCATGTATGTACTTGACTTCTCTGGAGCCTCAGTTTCCTCATCTATAAAATGGGAAAAACGGTGCCAGCTCCCCAGGGTAAATGTCAGCATTAAATGAGCCACATCCATTTCGATAAATTCTGGTCCCATTCCTCTTTCTGGGCCACATCCTTTCTCGCCCGTTGAAGTGGCTAAGAATGCCTTCCTCCCAGGGTCGCTAACAGGATCAAGTGCTCTCTTGGCCTCTCAGGCTCTGCAGATTCTAAAGGGTGGTACAAATGTCACTATCAGCATGACCCGAGCCCCTGGTTCCTACTTCACCACAAGCTGCTGTAAGGCGTTCACTCATCCCCACTGCTCCCTGCCTCCCCGGCACACACCCGATCCTGATACTGACCCAGACCCTGCTTCAAGGCAGACTGCAGACAGTAATTAGAACTTAATGTCAGGAAAGGATTTGGATCGAGCTGTTTGCAAATCCCTCATCATTTTTTTTTTCAGACTTGATTTCAGAAATGAAAGGTTTCCTTGCCTCTCGTGCACACAAATGCAAAGTGAATGCAGAACCCTGGACACGGGAGGCCCTCTGTAATTAGAGAAAAATAACAATCCGATGCTATGACGTATGTGTGTGCAGAAATAAACGGATGTTGAGGCGCTGCAACGCAGGTTTCCGAGAGAGTTTTATATGCAATGCCAGCACCTTCCTTAGAAAGCCTGTCTTGTAATTTAACACTTTTCCCATAGATCTTGAAAACACCTTTAGCCTCCTGAATTTCACCACGAATAGAGAAAGAGAGTAACATTTCTTTGAGTTCTTATTACATGCTACGCATTTTACTGCTTTATCACTTTAACATCTGAACCACCCTTTAAGAGATGAGCATTGAAATCCCAGTTTTGCACATTAAAAAAAAATATTCAGACAAGTGAGTTCCCTCGCCCGAGGTTTTGCTCTTGCCGCGGGGACCATATGCCTGCCTTTCCCCTCCTGTCTTAGTTGGTTCAGGCTGCTGTTAGAAAAACACCCTACACTGGGTGGCTCATAAACACCAGAAATGTATTTCTTAAAGTTCTGGAGGCTCGAAGCCCAAGACCAAGGCGCTGGCTCATTCACTGTTTGGTAAGGTCTCTCTTCCTCGTTCATATAAAAGTAGCAGACCACTGAGGCCATGTGCTTGGCTGTCGCCCACAGTCAAGGGTCAACGGAGAGATGAGAAGGACAGGGAGAAACGGCAGCAGAGAGTCCAGGGCAGCCGCTCAAGGTCCTGCACTCCAGGTAGCCCTCATCTGGGTGGCAGTGGCGGCCATGGAACCAGGCAGCTTTCCAATCGGCCTTTGCCTGGTTGGCTTCTGCCAAAGCTTAGAGCAACACGTTCACATTCTCCAGGGCTGCCTCCCATCGCTGAGACACAGCAGCCTTGGAATCGGCCCCCTGTCTCCTGGGACGGCTGGACAAAGCTATCCACCTGCATTCTCCTTCGTTTGCCTCCCCCGGGGGCCCAGGAATAGTGAATGGCGTGCCGTCGGGGAGTTTTTCTCGCCTATTTTGAGGGAAGTTTCCCATCTGCCTAGAGTCCTCTGGGAACCCACTGCTACACAGAACTTCTGTTCTTATCCAGAACTCCTGCAGGGATTTCCTGTCAAGGTGATCCATGAAATCGAAACTGTGCAAGTATTTTTTTTTTTTTTAAGGAAATAATAAAACCTCTAACAGTGGAAGCTGGGGCTAGGGGAGGAGTCACTCCTAGCCTTCAGGATGCCTTCCCGTGCAGAGGGACTTGCAGGCTGTGCTAACCCCTCCTTGTAAAGGTCTCACCTCCTGGCCGTCACAGTGCCGTGCTCTCCCGCCACCCTGCCTTTTCGACCGCCTTTCCTAAATTACCTTTGCAAGGAGGGGAAGCAGTCAAAGATGCCTCCGGAGATGGGGTTTTAGATCAACTGAGTTGCTAGAAACAGCCAGACACACTTGGTGGGAGCTTCACGCTACAGAGGGACAGTTGGGAGCGACGGCAAAGCCGTGGGCAAGGGTGCGCCCTCCTTCCTCGGGTCTCAACGGCACCCTCGCCAGTGTCCCAAATGGCACACAGTCCATTCCCTGCAAACCCTGGTGATCACTCCCCAAACTGAGCAACTCCAAACAGGTGTCGGGTTCAGTTCTTGGCACTGGAACAACACCTAGAGGGAATCTGTTTCACAAAACCCCTTAAAGGGGAAAGGGCATGTAGTCCCCCCACAGCCAGAGTTTTGAGATAAAATTCCAGCGTTATGTTGCTTTGGCAGCAGTTGGCCTAGTGAGAAAGTTGAATGACAAAAAAAAATGAAGAAATTGGGTAGGAGTGATACATCAAGCCAAATATTTGGTGTTCATGGAGAAGTTTCTCAATTGAGAGAATATTCTAGAAATGGATGCAATAAAAAAAGTGTCTGCTGAATAGCCCTTTTCTTAAACAAACAGAGATTTAGAGGAATTACTGGAAGCTAGGGAAAGGGTAGAGCGGTCGTAGATGTGACTGACAGCATCTCTCAGCGAGTGGGGAATCGGACGGTCAAAGCGCGTGAGCCGACGTTCTTTGTCTCCCTGCAGGGTGATGCCAATGGCCATACAGTTTTCCATCCTAATCATGCTGCACTCGGCACTGGTCCTCATCACCACAGCAGAGGATTATAAGTGTTTGCCCCTCATCCTCCGGAAAACTTGCTGTTGGATCAACGAAACCTATTTGGCCCGGAACGTCATCATCTTCGCATCCATCCTGATTAATTTCCTAGGCGCCATCCTAAACATCGTAAGCATTCCCAGCCCACCCACTGTCTGGTACCCGGGATGTTCTCAGGAGCCCGGAGGTTATGGAGTTGCAGCTTCTCGACTGCCTTCCTTCCTTATCAGAACCGTGCGTTTTACTGGTGGCAAGTTGTCTCTGTCCCAGTGGGACGGGTTATTTGCCGCAAAGCAGCTCTGAACTCCCTTGAGTCCCTGACCTATCACTGCCTGACTAGTTGCAATGATAGAAAAGAGTTACCACATGTTAAGTACCCACCTGCTATGTGCCATGCACTGAAGGAGGAGCCGTACACGTTTTTCGTGCTTAATCCTCACACAAACCCCGTGAGGTAAGTCTCATTATCCCCACTTTATGGCTGAGGAAACTGAGGCTCAGAGACATGAAATAACTTGCTGAAAAGGTCTGTCTGACTCCATGACTCATGCTCATTCTCATCTGCCAAACTGTACCTGTGGGAACGGGAGTGGGGGAGTGGAAACAAATAGCTGTCATTTATTGAGCATCTACTATGGGCTACAGGTAGGTATTATTGTTCCCACGTAACGGATGAGGAAACTGCATTTGAGGAAGGTTGAGCATCTTGCCTATGACTTTCTAAAAGTTCCTATTGGATGTGACACATTGAACTCCAATGACTCTCCAACTGCCATATTTATCTTGTTTTTAATTTGGTGGTCCATATTTTAATGATTTCATTTTCTCTCCAGAGTGGTAACATGGTAGCTATAGGTGTTTTCTGTGTGCAGACAAATAGTTGGTGTCGTCCGTGACTTAGGGACCTAGTGGAGTTTAGGAGTGGTTTATCTGATTCCAGGTTTTGAACTTGGCACCTTGAGAGAGGCTAGTCGAGGTGTCATCTGGTGATGGACATCATCACCATGACCCTCGGGTCTGAAGGAGGGTCTCCAAGTGTTCAGCAACCCAACGTGTGGGCTCCCACAATTTTCTGACTTGCTTTGCAGGATTATACTGCCTGAAATTTATGGTCCAAATTGGCCCAGTAATTACTTAGAGTCTATGTTGCTCAAGTTCTATATAGTTGGCCTTGAAGTGAAGGACTCTATGGAACAATGAAAAAGGGAAATCATAGTCTAATTAAATTCATCATCAAATAAATATTTTACAGATTATGGCACTTGAATATGGAAGTATGTAGGATCATTCATCACCGTGTTTAGAGTTGTAGTCAGGATCTTATCTTGATGAATCAGACATCTCTGGGGTGCAGAATGTGGCCATAAGTCCAGTGGCTCTAGGTCAGGGTTAGCTCTGGGGGGAGGTCCAGAGGCGTTGGAGTCAGATAGACCTGCATTCAAATCTCAGCTCCACCGCTTATCAGCTCGGTGACCCTGGACAAGTTACTTTACTTCTCAGAGTTTCATCTTCTTCGGTTGTAAAGTGGGGATAAAAACAGCAGCAACATCACAAGGTGATTGTGAGGTTTTTTGTACAAAGTGTCTGGCACAGAGGAGGCATCCAGCCAATGGTAGCTGTCCTTTCCTGAGTGCCACAGACATCTCCTGCCGCAATGCCTGGGCTCAGAGTTGCCCGCCACCCTCGGGGCTCTCAAATCCTCCCAGCTGTTGAGGTGGAGACAGGCTGTGAGCTTGCCCAGGCCTTTCCTCCTGCCATCTGTCTGCTCTCTCTTCGGGGCCCACACTCCAGTGACCTTCCGTGACGGGCCCGCAGAGCAGTCTTCACCTGGTTTCTCACTGGCCTGCCTATGCTTTTTCTGAACCAGGACTTTCTTTAAAGTCAAAGAGGAGATCCCAGCTGGCCCTTCCCTTCTGAAATGAACGCCCCTCAGCACCTGGCCTGCCCCAGGCTCTCGCTGAAGCCCAGCGCTGAGAGCACACGACCCCTATCCCAGCACTCACACTGACTTTTGTTCCTGTGTTTTTTTTTGTTGTTGTTCTTTTTTTTTTAATCCGCAGCTGTGGTGTGATTTTGACAAGTCGATACCCTTGAAGAACCTGACTTTCAATTCCTCAGCTGTGTTTACAGATATCTGCTCCTACCCAGAGGTATTTATTCACAAGCTCCCCTTGGCGAGGCTTGGGCCTAGACCCCTCTACCAGGGCCAAATGAGCAGCACTGGCTGAAGGGCCTCAGAAAGCACTCAGGCCTGTTTGCTTCTTCTGCCTCCTCCTCCTTTTCTCCTTCTTCCCCTTCTGTGCTTCCCCCCTCTCCTTGTATCTTCTGCTTTTCCCCTTCCTATGCCCTGCTCCCTCCTCTGCCTCTCTTTCCCATTGTTGCTCTCTCCCCCTTCCTTCTCCTCTATATCTTCCTTTTTCACCCTCCCCTCCGCCCACCTTCCTCTTTCCCTTTGTCTCCTCCTCCCCTATTCATTTCCACCAACTCATCCTAAAATCCTAAAGCTGAATGTGCCTTGTTGTGCCTAGAGGACAGTGCAGAGTTATTGTCCAAAGCATGTTAGCTGCATTGGAAAAGGAAAGCTGGAAAGAAATAAGGAAGGAAAGATGGATAGTGGAAGGATGGAGAGGTGGAAAGAAAAGAGCAGAGAAGGAAGGAAGAAAGGAAGGAAGGAAGCAAGCCAGTGACTCACAAATGCAGAAAGCAACTAAACTGAAACCAAAGTGGTACAGAAAGTGCATGGAGCACTACAGGGCAGGACGTGTCCTAATTGGACACCCACCATCATGATGTAAGTCTGACCTTTTCTTGGCAACAGAGCCACTGGTCTGACCCTGGGCCTTAGGGTCAGCCTACAGAGCCAGGAAAAGGACAATTGTAAGCTCCACTGGCCATCGCCCAGACCTTTATACACTGGGACAGAAGTTCTGGGTCAGGAGGGAGGATAGCTGGGATGTCCCAGCAGACCCCAGCCAATGCCATACCCTGAGGATGCTGAGCGGACTCTTGTTCTCTAACACCACCTCCAACACATGGGTGGAAGAAAGGCTCTTTGTTGTCTCACCTATGCCCCAGAATTGGTCTAGAAATGCCTAAAAAGGAGAGAAACCCTAGAAACCCTCTCTCCCCACCCTGGGCGTAGAGCACCTATCTACTTCATTAAGTCCTAACATCATTAAGTCCTCGAAATGTCTGGGGTGGAGGCTGTGACCATCTCCACTCTACAGATAATGGAACGAAGACTTAGAAAGTAACCTGCCCAGTGCCACCCAATGCCACTCCTGCGTGACTCCCGTTCTTCCTCACTCCTTTCCGTTCTTCCTTCTTTCCGTCTTTCTCTTCCTACTTCAGTTGTCAAGACTTGGCACTGCACTACAAACCAGATCTGGCTTATTCTTGAGCCCATCCATCTGAACCCAGGCTCAGTCCCTAGGTAAGAACTAGGCTCCTCTTAAGGAAATCCAGAGCTGCATGGGACAGACCCACATGCTCTTGGACTTCCTCCCACCAAGGAATGAATGAGCTTGATCTCATGGCCTCTGTGGGACACCAGATCCCAGAGACCTGCTCAGTTTAGAGGGCATGAGGACAGACCCAAGAGGCAGTGGACCCAAACTGGCCAAGACTCAGATATTGAGAGCTCGGCAAAAGCTGGATTTCACTCCCAACTGAGCAACTTCACTTGCTAGCAGTGGAAATCTTGAATCAGTTCTTATTCTCTGAACCTCAGCTTCCTCATCTGTAAAGTGGGAAAGATAATATCAATACCTTCTTCCCATGGCTATTGCAGAGTCAAGAACTATCGTGTTCCCATGGCGACCACCTAGATAAGCTAGCAAATGTTCAGTTTCTAACATGACGTCTGACATGAAGTAGATGTTCATGAACTATTTAAGCTGGGCCTCTACATCCTTCTAAACCGACACTGTGTGCCCTGGGCCCCAAACCTGAACTCCCAAACTCAGGAAGACAGCACTCACAGATCTTCCAGTCCTGTGAAAGTGGTGGGTAAGCTTTTGGGATCACATAGCTTCATCTCTATGCCTCAGTTTCCTTATCTGTAAAGTGAAGGTGAAAACAGTAGCTTCCTCATGGGTAGCAGTTGTGAGGATTAAGTGAGTTCACGCCTGGAAAGTGTTTACAGCAGCACCTGGCACAAGGTACCTGCTCATTAAATGTCAGCTGTGATTTATTTATTATTTCTAGTAAACAACTATTGAGCCTGCGCTGCCAATATACGTTTACTAGAAGTTGCAAACCTGTACCACTGTGCCACCCTATCATGTGCATTATGAGACACACTCAAATAAGAGAATATTAAAAAGTGAGATAAAAATAAACGCATCAGGGTTTTACATTTTCCTCCTACAAACACAGGATCATCTGGATCACAGCTGAGCAAATGCTGCCCTTGGGTCAAACTCTGTCAGCCACCTGTTTTATAAATAAAATGTTATTGGGGCCACAGTCTCACCCATTTCCTGCTAATTTCCTGAGGCTGCTTTTACGGTGCAATGGCAGAGTTGAGCGGTTACAACAGAGGTGCTGAGGCTCACTAAGCCCAAAATACAGGGTCCGGCAGAAGTAAAGGTTGCTTGAGTGTGGCTGGTAGGGTACACGAATGTCATGCGTGGACAGCAATTTGAACATCTCACCTAAAATGTCACATGGTGTGCTTGAGCGTGACATTGTTATATTACAGAATTACATGCTTATGGTTTTGTAATAAAACAGGGCGTTATTTGTGCCGCACCCTGTATTTACCGTCTGGCTCTTAACAGACAAAGTTTGCCAGTAACCCACACCCCTCTGGTGCAGGAATCCCACTGGCCCAAAAGATGGGGCGCTGGACTGTTCCCATCACCAGCCATCACAACCACCCACGTTGCCCGCCGTCTGCCAGCCTGACATTGGGGCCGTGTTTCCCTGCATAAGGATTTGTCTGGCAGACTAGAAGGAATCAGACATCAGACCTTCTAATGGCCTAATCTGCACACCCATTCCCAACCCTCACAGGTGTGTGTCTCCAGGCCAGTCACCGCGTCTCTCTGAACACTGGTTTCCTCATCCGTGTCTCTGACCTCTCTGCTTCCCCACATGAGAAATGATACTCAGTTCAATGGCATGCTACTAAACTGGATGATGCAACGTAAACATGAGAGGTTGCTAGAATGTGGGGTGTAAGGTAGAATTTATTTCTGAGCTGGAGCTTGCCAATGACTAAAAAAGAGCAAAGATATAGGAAAGGACAGTGAAGAAAGCTATATCCCAACTACGGTTTCAGAAGAAGCCTAGGGGAGGGAAGAAACCCGGGTCCGCAAAATGATTGCAAATCATAGGCACAAACCCACAAGGTCATTGTCTCAAATGCCTGAATGTGGTTCCCCGGAGGTTTGAGGGGATGACCTTCATTTTAAAATCAAGGCCCTTTACTATCTATGCTCTGGCGCATTTGGACAAAGAGTCAACTCTATTTGCAATAGCATTCAGAGCTGTCTATGGTTTCCAAGGGTCCCTGAGGGCCAGTTTTCCATGGAGGTGTAATTACCTCTGTCTTTGCACCCTGGTGCTTCCTCCCATGTCTTTTCCATGTTCTCAGGTCCAACCCAGCCTGAAAACAGGCTCTCTCCTTCAAAACGCATTCTTTGGAGGACCAGTCCCTTCAGATTGCTCCCTGCCACTTCACATGTCCTGTGGCATCATCTTAGTACCCACACTCTGTCCTTTCTATAACGTATTTATCTAGCAGGAACACTCTTCCCAGCTCTTCACAGTTATAGATTGTTCTAAGGACAGATTGTATAGTTTGAGAAAGATTACTCAAGGAACAGAACCAGCGATGAGTGTTTAATAATTTTTCTTTGAAAAAAAGGAAAAGGCATATTTCCAATGAAGCAGCAGAGAAATTACTTACCCTCCCACCAGAGACTTCTAAAGGAAAACAAACCACATATATGTGACAATCATTTCTGAAGACACTGGAATCGGGCAACGAAGGATAGTGGTTGCAGGAGAACAGAAAGCCAATGCAGCGAGCCCTGCGACTGTCTGGGCTTTGTGGTGGCTGTAGGCAAGCTTCCAGGCTGTGGCTCGGGCTGGAGGAACCCAGGTGGAACCTAGCGCGGACTCCCTGATGTGAGAAGACAGAGCTGAGAGGCTGGGGGGACCCAGGAGGCTAGAGTTGGCAGAACAGAGAGAAGAGAGTGGCACAGAGAGAAACCCAGAGATCTGCAGAGGTTCCCCTGAGTGCAGGTGAGGAGACCACCTGGTGCCTGGAGAAGAGCCGTCCGGAAGGAATCATGCCTGGTGCTCACACCATGCTGGGAAGAGTGTGACTTTCCCACCAGCCCGACTGAAAAACATGATTCAGGGGGCACTGGGCAGAATAATCAGAAAGGTCTTGCTTCAGCAATGTGCAGTAATTTCCCCTAGATTATACACTGCTTCTCACCAATGCAGTGACGTGTTCACCTGGGGACCTGTTGAGTTTGAGGATGGCTGAGACCTCCCTATAGGGAGGCCCAGTAGCATCCATGAAGGGGAGAGTGAACCCCCCACCTTCCCATCAGGTCTGACCACCTGCGTTGTCTGTTTCCAGTACTTCGTCTTCACGGGCGTGCTGGCCATGGTGACCTGTGCGGTGTTCCTCCGACTTAACTCTGTCCTGAAGCTGGCCGTGCTGCTGATCATGATCGCCATCTACGCCCTGCTGACCGAGACCATCTACGCGGGCCTCTTCCTGCGCTACGACAAGCTGAACCACAGCGGAGAGTAAGTGCCCACCACGGCGTGCGCAGCAAGGACTCCCCCTCCAGTGGGAAGCAGGGCCACCGGGGAACCTGGGGCCTGACTGAATTCCTCAACTTAGGTACTAGCTAGCTTACAAGTCTAGGCAGAATCTCTAGTTTCCACATTTATAATTAGATTAATTACAGGTTAATTAATGAGTTAAACTTTGGACTGAATCACAGCTCAGGTCTCCTTCACCTTTAACAGATTCGGGACTTGTAGGGTCTGATTATGACTTGGCTCTAACAATATGAATAACAGTGAGCATTGTTCACTGAGCACCTGCTATGATCCTTTCATTTTATTATTTTTGAGGTATGGAATAATACAAGAAAAGTAATACTGTCTTAGCCTAGAGTCCTTGGAGAATGGCGCCTGGGGCAAGCCTGAAGTCCCAACACAACTCTGGGGCGGCAAAAGCAAGGGAAGGGGAAGTGAAGAAGAGGATTATGGGAGGTAAACACAAGCTAACGCCCTACTGCACTGGTCATGCGCACTGTGAAGAGCCTCGGCTAGTGCCTCACTGGGCCAAATGAAATGCCTCCGGATAGGTGGTGAGTTGGGGAAAGGATCTCAAACGGAGCAGAGGAGAGAAATTGGCTGCCTCCTCTCTCCCTTCTTTCATTTCATTCCCCCCCCCACCTTGCATTCTCCCTCTGGGTGAACCTCCCGGTGACATCCCTTAGCCCCTCCTACAGCCCCTGGGGAAACCAGACCCCCTACCTGGCTTCAGGTGTGGAAAGCACATGGGGCGTGTGAGAGTCTGGTATGCCTGGCACAAGGTAGATGATCAACACTGTTCATGCCTCTCCCCTCCCTCCTTCACAGGAGAGAAGTTTAGTGCTGAATTCTGTGTTGAGGTCTTAAAAGAAAAGCTTGTAGTGAAATTGTTAAGTAGGGTTGTGAAAGTAACCAGAATCCCAAACTCATGGCTGTTTCTTCCTGACTCAAGGTCAATCGCTGGCTAGTCTTCTATTGACTCACACTTTGCTATTAACAGAATTAAACAAGTAAGGGACAGCAGAGCCCTGCCTCTTGGCCGCATTCTGCATCAACAAGCCAAAGGTCACTGTGCATCCAGCTGGCAGTCACTGGCTGCGCTTGTTGTTGGGGATTTATTTAACCATCACTTTAGGAACTCAGAGTGGCTCAGGAGCACTTCCACTCATTCCTAGGGCCAAGTACTTGGGAAAATACAGAGAACCTTGCACAGGACAGCCCGGCTGCATCTCCATGGATACAGTCCCAAATATTTTAGAGTGGTGTCTCCCTTCCAATTCATGAAGCCGCCTCCACAATAACCCCCTGTCTCAGTGGATGATACTGAGTCCAAAACAGATGAGGCACCCTCACCCCCAATACCTCCCAAATCCCTACAGATCCACCTTCCTCAGCATTCTTTACAGGGAAGGACTATGTCGTGACATTCCTGAGTATAAGTTTAGGAGTTAAGCCACCTGGGTTCAAATCCCAGCTCTGCCATCATCCTGCTGTGTGATCTTGAGCAAATTAATCAAAAATGACTTAACCTCTCTAAACACTACTTTTCTCATCTGTACAGTGGGGATAATATTCCTATATTGTTAGAATATAAAAGAGATCAAATATGATCAAACTTGGCACAAGGCCTGGCATAGACTAAGCAATTGGTTAATACTAACAATTATTATTGGACACGCCTCCTTCATACCACAAATGCTGCTGTCCTAAAAAGACATCTGTGGACTGCCCTTGCCTAACTGGGTTCCCCTCCCCCACTCTCAATCCACTCTTCTCAAATCCATCTGGTCAACTCATTATCCTTTCTTAAAACCCTAAGGGGCTCCCTATTGCCTCAAAGCAGTTAAAAGTTCAACCTGCCTATCAAGGACCTCAGAGCTCTCCCCAGTCTGACCCCACACAGACTTCACCAGTCTCGTCATCGCTGACAGTTTGTATTCTAGCCATGGGAAACAACGTGTTACTTTCAGATGGGCATCTGCACATCCTTCCCCTTGTCTGACAGCTCCACTTCCTCATCTGTTTTCAACCCATGGTTCCCAAGGCCCAACTCAAGGACAATCTCCTCAGTGAAGCCCTCTTTGATTATTATTCATTTTCTAATGCATGCATATTATTTTTGTATCATTGCACTCATCTCTCCATGTTGTAAATATTAATTTTCATGTCTTTCTCTTTCATTGGAATAACAGCTTTTGAGGGCCAGGACCACTGCTCATGTTCGTGTTTTTGGCACTTAGCAGCATATCTAACAATTAGGTATTTGTTGAACAAAACATGAAATGAATGAGTGACTGAAAGAAGTATTAGCTCATTGGGAATCATATTTCACCACTAATTCACAGTGAGATAAGCACAGTCTATCTACAACCCCTGCGATTTTTGCTCATCATTGTCCATAAGTCATATGTTCCTCATCCTGTACATACAATTTGCTCTCCGACTTCAGTGCCATACCATTGCTATGGGCTCTGCTAGGCGCCCTACAGATCTGAAGACGAGTAAGACATTATTTCCACCTTCAAGGAGCATTGGGGCCAATAAGTGCATGTAGGAGGACATGTTAACTACTGGAAAAGCGTCACTGAGATCTGGGCCAATAGCCAGCCTGCACCATTCACTAGACCTGTCAACTGGAACCTATCTTTCAGCGTTGGAGTATCAGTTTCTTCTTTACTGCCATAGGGTTAATAGTATCTTAATTGTTGATGTGGCAATTCAAGCAGGCAATGTATGCAAAGTGTTCTTGGAGGTATGGCATCAAGTCAGCACTTAGCAAACACAGTCATTAGCATGGCCACAGAATAAAAGATAAATTCAGATCAACTGGTTTATTTTGGATTTCTTGAGGGAGGGGAAGGGGGAACTAATAGCTAAGCTAAACATCTGGCATCAGATGCACAATGAACTTGGTACCAGAGGTGTGAATTCTCATCCTGGCTCTGACACGAATCAGCTGTGTGACCCTGAGAAGTGACTTCCCCTCTCTGGGCCTGGAATTCTCTCTATAAAACTAAAGGCTTGCGAGGAATAGTATATTATGTATGGTCCACATAACACAGACTAGAATGGATCCACATTATAAAGTATTTAATTGCATGAAATTATTACAGTATGAACCATACAATCCTAAATTTGTAAACATAAATACATTTTTGCAAAAAGGAAAAGGAAATGACATTTAATTGACCCCAAAATATTCATCATTGTTTTCCCTGTATGGTAGCCTTACTGACAATTTTTACTTGTGAGTTTTTATTACCTTTCTAACTCACTACAATTAGCATAAATGTCTATAATGAGTTACATTCAAATTAAATACTACTGTAATTTTTATGAGACATCCAATAAGAGCATCTCTAAAGATTGTTATAGCCCTGAAAATTACATTATCCTCCTACATGTGTTTCCACTTAACTATATTCTTTTCTATTAACATAGGGGGATAGTAGTATTAATTCAATTATTTTATTAATACAAATAAACTAGTTCAAACAACGTTGGTTTTAAGTCTCTGCCACACAATATCAAGCAAAGTATTACAATTTTCTACAGATTTCAGCTGTTTGACTGTCTTTGGAAGTTCTTTAAGTAATCATGGAAGATACAAAAAGTTCCTTGTAAGTTCAAATCACAATTTTCCTGGCTGCTCCTTGACCTGGCTGAATTACTGTGCATATTCTGCCATCTCTACACAGGCTATATTCTTTCCATCTGAAATACATCAGAAAGACTCAAAGACCACTCATAATATTCTTTTACTTTTTTTTGATTTTGGCCTAGTCATCTCTTTTTCTGCTCAACTGCTGCTTCCAGAAAGATTCAAGAGGAATTTATGTTTCCTCTTGAAAGAAAGTATGTAAGTGATAAACTACCAGGCTTTTAAAAAATCCACTGAATCACAAGGAAAAGGCAGTTAGAAGTACCAGTCAGAGCAGGACTTTGGACCGCATTCAGCAGGAACTAAACAAATGACATTTCCCATTCAAACTAAGCCATGTGAATCAGTGTTGGTTTGTTTTCTCCAAAAGCACCACCACCAGGAACAAGATCATGAACTGGGAGCTTTACGGGTGGAGAGAGGGAGACACGGGCCACGCACCATGCCGAGTGCATTACCAAGATGTGCTCACTTTATCCTCCAGTTGTGGAGGTAAATGCTTTTAGCGTCTTCACAACGGGCCATAAACTGAAGCTCAGAGATCCAGAGTGGCTTGTGCAAAGTCAAACTCCTGGTCAGTAACAGAGCTGAGACCGGAACCTGAGTATGCATGATTACAAAGCTCATGTCTTCAATCATTTTTTCAGGAGTCCCCAAACTTTAGGGTCAGAGAATTAGGTGACATGAAGAAAAGGGTGGTACTAAAATATACCTATACACCCCCAAAATAAGCACTGTAGTGACTGTGAGAGAAAGAAGGAAAGAAGGAAGGAAGGAAGGAAGGAAGGAAGGAAGGAAGGAAGGAAGGAAGGAAGGAAGGAAAGGAAGGAAAGAAGGAAGGAAGGAAGGAAGGAAGGAAGGAAGGAAGAAAGAAAGAAAGAAAGAAAGAAAGAAAGAAAGAAAGAAAGAAAGAAAGAAAGAAAGAAAGAAAGATCCTAGTCCTAAATGCGGGATGGCAATATGGATGGAGCTCACTGTCCGACCCTCTGCACTTCAGCACTGACAGTTGTGGACAGCTCCAACAGAGCTGAGCACTTTGTCCTGCTGCCTGTAACCTCAAACTTGACATATGACATTTATCATCCCTACTCTGGAGGCTTGTCAACCACTAGCTAAGCAAGATATGTGTCCTGTACCTACAGAGCCCATCCCATCTTTACCTCCCAAGACTCACCAGCCTTTAAGACTAAGCTTTTGAGTCTTCCAGCCCAGGCTACATTCTCTTCCTATGTATTACCATGGCAACAAGGATGTGTCCCTACTATGGAGTGTATCATGTTACAAAATTATCTGTCTGTTTGAGTCTCTCTTTTTTTAGTGGACTCTTTTTAGGGCAAAGACAATGTGCCTTCTTCACTCGGTATCCCAGTATGTTCCTGGCACACAGTAAAAGCTCAATAATTATGTGCTTTGCTGGGGCTATAGAAGAGAAACACAATAATGAGTATCATCTATTAATAGCATCTGATCTCCAAGGGAAAGCAGATGGAGCTGGAAATTAATAAATCTGAATAACTCCCCAAGAGAGGGCATATTTCCATTCCTAAGTCCCTATTGTACCCGGTAAAGTGAACTGGGCCTGGCCCTGCATAAGCTGGGAGGGCCTTTTAGCATCAAGCTTGATGAGAAGCTGGATTTGGAAGCCGGTTCATGCCCCCATTTCCCTGAGCCCCATGCCACTCCAGCTAGCCTCCAGAAGGAACAGAAGAGGGAAAGCTGGGGACCGCCTGGGTGCAGCCGCATTAACGCTCACTCCTCCCCCCTCTAAATACTGCATCTCGTCTATGATGGCCCACTGTGTCCTTAAGCCACCCAGAGTTCAGTTATTTTGAGTAAGTTCTGAGTTTCTGTGTGCTCATGATCAGGAGGCAATAAAACAAGGGAGTGAGGTGACCTGGCTTAGTGATGAAAATTTTTCTGGTAGCCGTCTGAAAAACAGGTTGTAGACAGTGACATCAGAGGCCTGCAGGGAACCATGGCTATGAAAGGAGAGGTGGACAGAAGTGGCTGGAATGAGGATATAGTTTGGTGGAAGACTGGACAGGATTGGGATTTTGGAGGGGTGAGACCTAGCTCCTAGTTTGGCTTCTGTCTTTGGCTCAAGCACCTGGATGAACGGATGAGGGGACAATTGCCTGAAATGGAGAAACCTGAGGGATAAAACAAGAGGTGATGGGAAGCAAGAGAGATGCTCTGTCTTGAGCAGCTGTATTTGGGGTTTTCTTCTCCAGGCAGGGGAAGCCTGTCAGGGGGAACTGTATATTTCCACACTCAAAGCCTGATGTCGCTTCCGCCAAGCCGTTTGCCTCCAGGCCTTGGCTGTCCTGAGAAAGACTCCATGCGGGGCCACAGTGACAGTGAGAAAGCATACAGAATCAAACATGGCCTTCCTCTGAATTTCTTTGATGACTGTAAATCATGTCAGCGTTCAAATATATACTGGCCGCTGACCATCTTCAGCTGCCCTCCAGCTCGGTCTTCTAGAGAGCCCAGGACAAAACAGGCCAGCGGCACGATGGCTTGTGCCCCCACAAGGACTGTGATGGAGTGTGACAGGTTCACTCCAGCAGATGCCTCAATGGGAACAAAGCGTTTACTAAAAGACACAAGAATTGAAGTGGGGGCAACCACAGTGCTCCATCCATAGCACTGAGACAAGAATTTCTAAAGTGGCAGAGTTAAAAGTATCCAGTTGATGAAACTGATTTAAGAATCTAAGTATGATTCTTTCAGCACTCGGGACAGGGACTGGCACATAGCAAGAATTACACACCTGTCTCGTAAACAGGAAAACTTCTAGGAAAAAAGAGGAAATCCCTGTCTTCACACAGACTTTTGTGACAAGAAAGTATAAGAGCCCTTTGAAATCTAGAAAAAGTATCCTGCGAATAGAAGATTTTTTTTTAAAAGATTTTATTTATTTATTGTTAAAGAGAGGGGAATGGAGGGAGAAAGAGAAACATCAATGTGTGGTTGCCTCTTGTGCGCACCCTACTGGGGACCTGGCCAGCAACCCAGGCATGTGCCCTGACTGGGAATTGAACTGGTGACCCTTTTAGTTCACAGGCTGGCACTCAATCCATTGAGCTGCACCAGCCAGGGCAAGAGATATTTAAAATATTATTTTGTATGAGCTTCACATGTGCAGCACAGTGGTTAGACAATCACATACTTTACAAGGTGATCCCCCAGTATTTCCAGCACCCACCTGGCACCGTACATAGTTTTCAAGCATTCTTGACTATATTCCCTACGCTGTACTTCACATCCCTGTGACCGTCCTGTAACTGCCACTCTGTACTTCTCAATCCCTTCACCTTATCCCCCAGCCCCCAACCGCCTTCCCTCTGGCAACCATCAGTCTGTTCTCTGCATCTCTGAGAGAAGACATCATTATTAATGTGAGTGCACTAAGTGCCAGACTCTAGAGTCTTCCACCAGGTATGACCTGAGTGACCTCATGCCCTTGAGGGTCAACTGATTTCCACATTAGACTCAGTGGAAACCCCCCAAGCCACCCCTATTACCTAGTGGGTGCTCAGAAAACAACTGCTTCTTTCTTTTTATCTCACTCTTTTCTGAACCTGCTTCCTAAAGAGTGTCCTTAAGTCCCTCCGTGGTTGCCATTTACATTTCTTCTTCCCACAGAGACTTCCTGGGGACCAAGGAGGCATCACTGCTGCTGATGGCCATGTTCCTCCTTGCTGTGTTCTACCACGGACAGCAGGTAATCTCACTGTGCGCTCCGACTGCCCTTGGTTACCTGGCATTTTCCATTGCCATAAAACTGGCTCTTCTTCACAGCAAATGACTATTAGCTGCTTGCCGTGAGTTGTGATTCTTACTTGATCAATTCCCAGTGTAGACACCTTAATAAAAAACTAAGCTAGAGAAGATGATTTGGCAAACGATGTGGTTTTAACTCCCCTTAGGTATGTGTCTTTCAAAGAGATCATTATCCAAAAAAAAAAAGAGCTTTCAATTCCTGCTCGAGGGAAACTAGGATGTCTCCCAACCCCAAGGCCTGGATAAAATGGTCACTGTTGAAGTTGCATGTGTAAACATTCAGATGTCCAGATCTGGTAAGCCAGGGTTCTAATCTTGCCTCCACCTCTCAGCAGCTTGTAGCCTTGAGCAAGTAACTTATCTCCCTGGGCTTAAATTTCCTCACTTCTAGAATAAGACAGGAGCACCTAAGGAGGGCTGTTTTAGAGAATCATTTTTTCAGTTTCGTGTACAGCATTTGGCTCACTGCCTTCTGTAAGTATAGGAAGCGCTTCATTACAGATGTGTCCTATGCAGATAAAGCACCCACCCCTGTGCCTCTACACTGCTAGGATCAGGGTGGGCACTGCGGTTAAAACCCCATCCCCGGACAAAACCCCATCCCTGGTCCCAAATGTTCCAGCCTCCTGGAGGAGAGCAGACCCCAAATGACACCATAGGGGAACGTGTTGTGTGGATCAGGCTGTCCTCTGCATGGGAGCATCACCCCAGGCTTCCCCCAGGAGGTGCTGCCTGCTGTTCGCAGTAGGACTTCTCCAAGTGAACTGAGACCATGAATACCATAACGTTCATCACACAGGGAGCTTTCTCTCCTTGGTAGAGCTGGACCCTGCCAGCTTTACCACTCTGTTCAGGATGCCTGTCCTTCTTTCTTTGGTCTGTGCACGCTTCAAAAAAAAAAAAAAAAAAAGTTGCCAGAAAAGGAGAAAAACAAAACAGGAAGACTGTCAGCCGGAGCAGAAATAGAAACAGATCGCTGAGGAATCACCATGGAAACAGGGAGGTAACAAACCCTGAGAAACCAGGGATGAAAGAGTCCCAAACCCCAAGAACCTAGAGATGCATTTATAAAGTTATTTGTAACAAAGGCGGATGGCAAAATGTAGTCAAGGGGGAAAGGGGGTAATATAAAACTTGGCAAGCAAAGACCAGAGGGAAGGAGTTCATATACATCAAGTCCCTACAAAGTACCTCACACTTGACCTCTGTTATCTCATTGAACCAAACTCCCACAACCCAGAATGTCGTTATAATCCATACTGTTTTACAGAAAGTAAGAAAGTCAGGCTATTCAGCTGGTGAGAGAACCAGAGCCCACACCCAGCCCTGTGTCCCGAGCCCACTGTGTCCCCCTGCCACTCCCCAAACTGGAGAAAACATCGTTTTGCTCACTGAACCTGTTTCCGAACGAGCAACAGCCACACCATGGCCAGGACTCTCCCTCCTGCAGTGTGACGCCAACTTGTTCTTCAATCTTCACCAAACTCGTGGTGAAATGATAAGCCAAATGTCGAAGTCTAGCCACTTCCAGCCTTCCTATATTTAGGTCTCTCGGGCTTGATGGGAGAGCTGGGGTCATGTCTTCCACGTCTTGATGGCTTCTAGTTACAGGGGACAACTCCTGAGGCTGACATGCCAGTAACAAGCCATTTGAGGGCTGCACATGTGCGCACTCCATCAGCCAGGCTTTGAACTGACAAGTGAGAAATCCTCAGGGGAAGCTGAGACCGAGCAAGTTCAAAGTGAGGGTCCTCGTTGCACAGGAAGAAGGAGGTTCCTGTCTCCTCCACCACCTTATGGAGTAACTGCATGACCTGTCAGCTCCCTCTCCTCAGTACCTGTCCTACACTTTGGTTTAATTTATTCCATTCTCCACTGGTCCGGGGAAAGCAGGTAACCCAACCACAGGTTAGGAGTATGCATTAAAGAGTATGTACAAAGTAAGAGTATAGCAGTGCAGTGAGGGTCTGAGTGGCACCCGATATTTTACTCTTTTATTTTTAGCATTCGGAAGACTTTGAAATTACATAATCACATCCCAAAACTGCAGCCATCACACATACAGGCTTAGAGTAGGGTGGATGATATTCGAACCCCAACTGTGCCAGCTGGTGGATATGTGACTTACTGAATTCTAAGTCTGTTTTCTTACCTATAAATGGTATGATAAGAACAGTTTCCATGGGGTTGTTATACAATTAAATGAGACTGTAATTATAACATACATATCCCAGTGCTTTGCACATAGAGTACATGAAAACAAGCCCCAGGGACAAACAGGGGCTTGTTATTATCCATGTGGTGCCAAGGCAGGAGCAGAGACTCAAGTCACCTGCAGTCACAGAGCCAATAAGGCAAGCCAGACAGAAACAGGTCCATTCTCTTCCCACCATGAGCCATTTGCTGCCTCTCTGTTCAAAGAGGCTTTCTGCAGAATCATAGCAATTCAGGTGCCATCTAGTCTCAGCATCTGTCAGGGTCCTGTTTACCTGGCTCAAGCCTGTCCATTCCTGGGTGAGCCCCGTGCACCCACCGGTCCCCTTGGTGACTCGGAGGCCCGCGGTGTTCATTAATAACGCCCGTCGGTGCCTGGCATGCAGCAGCCTCCCGGTGGGAGCATCATAATGAACATCTCCAGAGCGACGGAGGCAGTTATGTAATAACTGACTAGCCAGGGAATTTCATCTCACACATACGTGGAAGCGATAGGCCCAACACTTCCTGCCCCTCCAGGAATGTTCTGGGTGTTGGAAAGGAACACAGACGGTCACACGCCTCCCACCTCGGGCCTCATGCACTCGCAGCCCTGAGGTTCAGGCTTTGCCTCGGCTTTTATGGCAGAGGAAGCCACACCTGGGGACAGAGATTATTGAGGTCATGCCTCCAGTCACGGACTCCTGGGTCAGATAGAGACAGGCACCAGGATTATACGGCTTGGAAAGACAGACCCAAGTTTTGGAACCATATGTTCTTAAGTTCAAGTCCCAGCAATACACCTGGAAGAATGTAGGACCTTGAGAGACTCAAATTCCCAGAACTGTCATTATTTTTACTTATAAAATGGAAAGGACAATAGTTATCTAGCAAGAGCTGGACAACAGCTGACTGAGGTCACACATAGAGCGTGGGGGTTAAGAGTCACAGCGTGGAGTCAGGTGTGGAGTCAGATGCTCTGAGTTGACAGCCAGCCCTATGGGTGAGAACCTGGGCAATTGGCTTCTGAGTCTTTCAACATAACCCTGGTAGATTCTGGTGATCTCCTTGCTTTCTGGTGGGAAAAGATGTTCCAGGCTCACGCATATTCTTCCCTCACTTTCAGTCTTCTCTGCAAAGAGCGTGAGGTGATTTCGGCAGGAACTGGAATTTCGAAACCCCACTCTGGACACGGGGAGTGCTCATTGCTATGAGGTTTTCACTGTTTCTCAGCCTTGGGTTCAGTGGGCAGAGCTGGGAAATCTACACACAGGTCCTGAGTTCACAGGGACACTTCGTGTCCTCGTCAGGACCACACACCTTTGACTCAGCCTCATCAGGCTCCCATCCGCATCTCCTTTGTCCCACGCCCAGGTTCCAGTTCTCAGTGACACCAACATGAATGCTCAGGGGTCCTGCCCGATAGTCACACCCAACAGTCTGAGAATAACAATGCAAACACTAGCACCTGCAGTAGGACCGCTGGAAACAGTTTTAAGATTCCCAGCGCGCTCTTTTCCTCCCCCAAGGGTTTCCCTCTATGAATGTGTCATCAAATCACTGGGCCAGAAGGAATCCGGAGTAGTTCCTCACCATGTGGTCATCCACGTAGGTCCATTTGCTTATTTGTGTTTGTTTTTACAGAGCTCTGAAAATCTATTTAGTTTTATAATTAAGTGAAATATTTCCACAATTCAAAAGTCAAGTGTGTAAACCAACATGTAATTTTAAAAGTCTGAATTCTATTCCTTTTCCTCCACCTTATTCCCTCCCTTCTTCATCTCAATTGTAATGATTTGTAATGGTTTTCTACTTTTGTCTTTTTTATACTTCAATCTTCCAATGAATAAAATTTTATACACACACACACACACACACACACACGTATGAAGAGAGAGAGAGAGGCGGAGACAGAGACCAACGTAGGTATCTCCCTTCCTTAGATCAATGCTGGCGCACTCTACATGCTTTTGTGCACCTTGGAAACAGTCCCTCAAAGTACAGAGAAATATTCTTCACTTCTTTTTATAACTGCGCACAATAGTTCATTCAACCAACAAAATGAACACTTGGGTTGTTCCCAGCTTTTGCTATTACAAATTCTGATGAATAGGTAACCTTCTGCCCCTGTCTTTTCACATTTTTGCCATCCACTGAGACTTTGAAGTAAGGCAAAGAAAAGAAACGAGCTGGATTTTTTAAGCCCTTGAACTCGGGCATCCAACCATGTATTTAACAGCAGGGCATAGCGTTCATTTCAACGGTCCGTGACACCCTCGAAGCTGCGTGCACATGCGGGGTTCTTCGGAAAGGTGGCTGTCCACTTGCCCATGCCACGGGAAGCGAGGACAAGAAGGAACGGACGTGCACGAGGACCTACTATGGGCCGCGTGCTTTATCTATAGCATCCCATGTGATCCCTATTCCCATCTCGCATGGTCAGCGGTGTTCATCCCAGCTCTGGAGGTGAGGGACCCGAGATGAAGTCACTAGCCCAGGTTACAGTGTTTGAAGTGGGACCAGGGAGCTAAGCCATATTTGTCTCACAACGAAATCCGCAATCATTCCATTTTTAGCTCATTCATTCACTTCACTTCCGCCTAGTGATTAAGAGCTCACACCCTAGAGCTGGACTCTGGAGTTACACCCAAATCCTGACTTCCCCACTAACTGGTATGTGACTTTGGTCAACTCACTTAACCAGGTTGGCTTTTGTTTTCTCATCTGTAAAATACAGATTGAGCATAATAATTCCTACTAGGGTTTTTATATGAATGAAAGGAGTGAAAATAGGTACATTACTTAGAACAATGTCTGGAATAATTAGCTGGCTGGATTAGCATAACTTCTTTGCTGAGGCAATAAATGTTGATGGAACGCCTGCCCTGTGTCAAGCACGCAGCCACATGGTAAGGATATAGTGTTGAGCTGGGGAAAGGACCCCTGACCTAACAGCACCTGCAAACTAGTAGAACACGTGACCATTATCCGATAATCACACAAACTATTATAAATTGCAGGTGCCATAACGCTAGGACGGGGAGATACAAAGCTCTGTGAAGTCTGATCATCCTCTGCTGTCTCCATGTCAGGCAGAACGCCTCCCAAAAATGCTCAGATGAGGCTGTTTTGTTTGTGAAGTGTTCCCGAGAAGCTTTCCCCGCCTGCCACACAGGTGACCTGTACCCTGACAGTCTGTCTACCTGTTTCTTCTCTTTCTCTCACCTGAACTGCAGCTGGAGTACACAGCCCGCCTGGACTTCCTTTGGCGAGTTCAGGCCAAAGAGGAAATCAACGAGATGAAGGAGCTGAGGGAGCACAATGAGAACATGCTCCGGAACATCCTACCCAGCCATGTGGCCCGCCATTTCCTGGAGAAGGACCGAGACAATGAGGTGAGCCCAGGCTTGTCTGGTCAGTGAGAAGACGGGGCGGTGGGTGCGGCGCACTGGCCACACTGATCCCAAGCTCTGGGAGAACTCCTCTGTCCCCCTGTGAGCACATGACAGTGGAGGCCACCCTGACCACCTGGTGCCAGGCCACCAGACTGCCCAGCACTGTGAAACTAACACGCGGCCTCCCCAGCCTCGGGACCCACAACTGCAAGATGGACATAAGATGTCCATTGCGAGACCAAATTGGAATTGCAAAGTTTTATATATGTGTGTGCACATATTTTTAAGTTATATGTACATATAATTTGAAAGAATTTATATATAACCTAAAGGAATTTAAAGCAGAGTTTTGAAGAGATACTTGAATACCCACATTCATAGCATGATTCACAACAGCTAAAAGATGGAAGCAAACCAGTATCCATTGACTGATGAATATACAGACAAAACATGTACATACAAATGATGCAATATTTCCTTCCTTAAAAAGGAAGGAGATTTTGACACATGCTACAACATGGATGAATCATGAAGACATTCCGCTGAGTGACATAAGCCATATACCAAAGGGCAAATACTGTGTGGTCCCACTCACACGAGTACCTGTCTAGAGGAGTCAGATTCATAGAGACAGAAAGTAGAATGGTGGTTGCCAGGGCCTGGGGGAAAGAGGGTAGGGAGTCAGGGTTTGACAGGGACAGGTTCGGTTTTCAGGATGAAGAGTTCTGGGGATGAATGCTTGTGGCGGGTGTACAACAATGTGAATGTGCTTGGTACCACTGAAATGTACTTACAACGGCATGATGGCAAATTATGTTATATGTGTTTTATTACAACTTTTAAAATAACTTAAGTGTTATAATAAAATATGTATGTGTGTATATAGATACATGTGTGTACATATGTATATATGTATGTATATATGCACATATATCTATCTTCTTAGCACACTGCCTACCATGCAGTAGGGACTCAAAAATGCCCCTTTTACTTAAAACTATTTTCCTTATGTTATGCCTGAAGGGTCACTTGGGGAAGTCCATCCAGCTACCGGCATTATTTCCTTGTTCTCTGATCTTTGCTTAGCAGTGAGCATCTCAAAGAGACCCAAGCGATCTGGCATCTACTATATCCCAGACATCGCCCTGGACCTGCAGTAAATAAGAAGACAGCTGCATGCCTAGACAGCTTCACGATCAGCCGTGGGAGGGACAGGGGTTCTGATAATGTACGAATGTAACATTCCTCCTCACTTCACAAATGGTGTCAGTTAGAGCCAGAGAGGTTCAGCAATCTGTCCGAAGTTGCCAGGTGGAGGCACACAATGACTCCTCAGGAAACCCCATGGTGGGGAGCCCCAGGTGCAGAACAGCCTGAGGGCCCAGGGGTTGGAGGACAGGGGCTAAAGCAGCGACAGTCATTCAGCCTTCGGAGTTGCCTTGTTGTTTGACAAAGTTAAGTGTTAAAAAAGATGGCCCACTGGCCCTCCGTGGTCTATAGTATTTGTTCAGTGGCCACCATGGCACTGAGAACAGCTGTGGACAACGGAAGAGCTTCTGGAAGTACCTGGTGGGTCCATGGACCCAATGTGCCAGATAAGAAGTGAGCCATAGATAGAAGCGTGTTGGAAATCGGCCCGATGATGTTCTGAGAGCCTCCAGCCAATGGGAACCATGGAAACTGTCCAGTGATCACATCTCTTTTCCCCAAAGTTGACTTTGGTGGCAGGGAACTGCCATCCTGAGGAAGGAGAAGGCACTTCCATTTCAGCAAATGCCCCCTCCGGGCCAGGCACTTGGCACGCATTCGCTTATTTCATTCTGCTAGTGATCCAGAAAAGCTGGTGTTTTGCTCCATTTCACAGATGAGACAGAGCATCTCAGAGGACACAGATCGACCCCTCCACAGGATAAGGGAGATGCCCATTTGTTCAATAATCCTCAGTGTAATACTGACGCGTACCTACCCTATGCTACAAACTGGACACGCACAAGGCGAGAGGCACCCCCAGCAGAGGGGACAGGTGTGCTGACGCAGAGGACAGAGGACGCCTGGTGTGAGCTGGCAGCACCGTGTGGCCAGAACACAGTGAGAAAGCTGGGGGTGATGGGGGTGCAGCTGCAGAAGTGGGCAGGGGCCAGGTCAGGAAGAGACCCCAGCGCCCTATCCACAGGCAGGTCCCAATGTGGTGATGTGGAGTTGGCCTTGAAGGAAGTTTAGCTGTGCATGGCTGGCTGGTGGGCTGATGCCTGGCCAAGTGCAACCTTTAGCCTTTGGCCACAAAAGGACAACTTTGTCTGAGCAAAGCAGACTAAATTTTTCAGGGATCTGAGTCACAACAAACATTCAACAAATATTTATAAGGTGCAGGTGACATATGATGTAATAGACGTCATAGTAAACTATGCGAGGTCCCAGGATACTCCTGGTGAATCAAACTGACAAAGACTCCCCATCACCCAACTGATATTCCAATGGTGGCAGAGAGACAACAACTGGGCACACAAGGTGCTTCATGTCGTGACTGGTGCTCTGATGGGCAGGCCAAGATCACTGCCATTCCAACAGCGAACAAAGAAGACAGAGTCCTTGCTGACAGGAAGCCTGAGTTTTCACGGGAAGGCAGACACTAAGGTGAATAAATATACAGTGTAGTGGCCAGTAGTGATAAGTTCCATGAGACCAGAAGAAGCCAAATAAGGGCCTACAGTCTGCAAAAAGGGGTGGCATTTACACAGAGGAGGGGAGAGCTCTCTCCTAAGAGGTGACATTTGATCAGAGACCTGAAGGTCACGAAAGGATCCTAGTAAGGTCAACAGGTCTCAGACCCTATTTCTCCCTGCAGAGAGGGCTTATCTTCATATAAGAAACACAGGACCTGGAATCAGACAGCCCTGGGCAAGGGAAGGGGCAGACAGAGTTCCCTGCGCAAGGAGGGGTGGGTGAGCTCATATGCTCCAAATCCTCTACAAAGCCCAAGCCTGTACACCCAACCAGAAAAGGATGACAATAAGACAATAATAGCTTTTCTATATTCGTTGGCCCCTCCCCAGTTCACAGTATTTTTATCTTCTTTGAGCCCCAAATAGCAAGAAACAGATGGCGCACTGAAAGCGTCTGGTTAGAGCCAGCTGAATGACGGGCTATCTCTGACGGTGCAGGCAGGTGGCTGGAGCTCTTTGGCGTGCGCCTCCAAACCCCTCGCACACTTCTCCCTGCTTGCTTGGGTGGTGGGGGCTGACCTGCCTGGGCTACATCATTGAACCTGAATGCCCTTTGGCACCCAGCTCATATTTTGAAGTTCTAACCCCAGTACCGCAGAATGCAACTGTATTTGGAGACAGTATCCTTAAAGAGAAAACTGAGTTAAAATTAGACCACTAGGTGGGTCCTAATCCAATATGGCTGGTGTCCCTATAAGAAGAGGAAATTAGGACGCACATGCACACAGAGAAGAAATCCACGTGAAGACACAAGGAAAAGAAGGCCGTCTACAAGCCAAGAAGAGAGGCCTCAAAAGGAGCCAGCCATGCCAACACCGTGATCTTGGACTTCTAGTCTCCAGAATTATGAGGAAATAAGTTTCTGTTGTTTAACCACCCAGTTTGTAGCACTTTGTTACAGAAGTCTGAGAAAACTAATACAAAAGTTAATAAACAGAGTTTTGGTTTTTTTGCTAAATCACAGTCATTTGGAGGATGCAGTTCTGTGAGTTGGCTTACGGGGATTCTCTGACCCATAAAGCAGAGTCAAGTTCCTCCTATGGTATCACCCCATTGTTCAAGGCCAAGGTGAATGGCCATACCTTAGAACTGCGCCTTGGCTGCAATCTGTGTGCCTCACCTCCAACCAGACCCAATCCAGCCAGTCACCACCTGCCTGTGCTTTTTTGGACAAAAGCTGGTGAAGGCATCCATTCAAGTCGGTCTTGCCATTGGAGGACATTAAGATTAGAGAAGTGTGGTCAATCTTGTACCTTTCAAAGCTCAGGTGCACTGCCATGTGGAACATGCCTTTCAGTAGGACAAGACTGGAGCCAGGGAACCTATTACTGGTGAAAGAGGAAAACGGGAAGGGCCTGATAAAAAGCAATGGTGAGAGGGTTAGAAAAAATATTCAGGAAACAAAAAGAACCCCAGTAGTATTTGGCAATTTCTTGAATCTGGATATGATGGAGAAGAAGGAATAAAGAATGACCCGGAGTTTCTCTAAACATGTCAATGATTTGGCAATGTGGATGCCACACACTGAGTTGGGGAATGAAGGAGCAGGAGCTGGTTTAGGTGGAGAGAAGATGGGTTCAGGTGCAGCACTGAAAAACTGGGGGAATGTGAGGGCAACCCGGCATGAGACACAGAGTCTGAAGCCCATGGAGAACTGACCAAGATGAGGATTTAGAGACTGTTATACATGAATGCTGGTGAAAGGCTGGGAGCAAGCCAGATGGCCCAGGGAAGCATGTAACGCTGAACCACGTAGTGAGCCAAGGACAAAACCATAGTGATCACTGATGTTTAAGGTGGAAGATAAGCATAAAAGAAAAAAACATGGAAGGGGCCAGACACAAGGAAAACAAATGTAATGTCACTAAAGCACAGAAAGTCAAGAGACCCAGGATCTTGGGAGAGATCCCTACATCAGCCAGTCTGCGCCGGGGGTCCAAGAAGTTGTGAACTGATCCTTGTGTGGTGACTTTTCCACTTTGGCTGGTAGTCTGACCTGTTCCAGAGTCATTTTGCCTCCACCTGATATGTGATTAAACATTGATAGAATGGGGCCAGGCTGTGGGGGCCAGGCTGTGGGAACCAGTTTGGGAAATTTGGACCAAGACGGAGAGAGACTGGTTGGTAGTCAGAGGTGTCTTCAGGATCCAGGGCACACTGTTCTTTTTCCTCTAGGAGACACTTAGAGGAGGTGGGGGGATTTTGGAGAGGAGGAGAGAAAGAAGAAAGAGAGAAAAGATTATTGGGAAAAAAATTACAAGGTATGAAGAGGTTAGGCACAAGTGTTGCCCTTCAGCAGAAGGAAAAATACATTGTCTGGCGTTCAAGCAGAAGGGATAAAAATAAGTATGAATGTAGACAAATGTCTGAGTGTTGGAATGCCAAGAGCCTCAGCTGTCTCAGTGAAGTAAGAAACTAGATCACCACCAAGAGGAATCGAGTGAGGGTGATGCTCAAGAGCACGGTGAGGGTTTGCCTGTTAAGGACAACAGGATGGGTGGTCAGGACTCTGAACCCAGCCGAGGTTGAGACCATGAGCTTTCACAGTCCCAGTCTGCAGGGTGATGACACTGATTACAGCGTCGACGTGACAGGGTCGGAGCGCCCGCTCTCTGCCCTGTCTGTCCGTGGGCGCCTGTGCGGGGGTGCAGGTGCCTGTCTCCACAGCCAGCATCCATGCAGAACCTCCCCTCTGACGGCTGCTCCTGGCTCCGTGTGTGTCTCCCTCTGCCCAGGAGCTGTATTCTCAATCCTACGATGCCGTTGGCGTGATGTTCGCCTCCATCCCGGGGTTTGCGGACTTCTACTCTCAGACTGAGATGAACAACCAAGGAGTGGAGTGCCTGCGCCTGCTGAATGAGATCATCGCTGACTTCGATGAGGTAAGCCGAAGCCGCGGAAACTGGGAGTCACAAGTGGCCCTCGTTGCTGTCATAGCGTTACGTTATTCATGGTAGCAGTGACCATATTTCACGCTTACAGAATTCCAGACTGCATTATAAATGCAAACGGGTGATATCTAATCTAATGATCACAATTACCTCATGAGGTGGATGCTATTATTTCTCCCTTGGGGGGATCAAGAACATAAGCTTCAGAGGCGAGTAACTTAACCCAGCGTCACACAACTAGCAAATGGCAAGACCAAGACTTGATTGGGGGCCACTGCTACTCAGGCAAGAGCATCACAGAGACTGGGCGCTGATGGGGACATTTCTCCATCTGCCTGACATGCCGAAGATAAAGCTGTCGATTACCACTTGGTCAGAGACCTAAACACAAGGACAAACATGGTCTGGACAGAACTGTCTCCTTGACAGTTGACAGCATGAACCTAAAGGACACAAAGCATGGGGGGGGGGGCCTTCTCATGCTGCACTTCATTACTTCTCCAGCCTTACCTGCCACTGCATGCCACCAGCCCGCCGCCCTCGCCGCCTCCCCCTTATAAGCCATCGAGCCCACCCAGCTATTCCACACACAGCTCTTCCTGCCCAGAAATTATTCCATGCTCACCATACCATGCTTTCTCCTAGACTCCACAGCAGTGGAAACCCTAATAGTCATTTATAACTGTCCATCCAAACACCATCTCCACTTGTGATGCCTCTTCTAATCCCCCTTCTAGCCAGGTGAATATTGTCACTCCTTTTTTGATGAAAAACTTATACTCCATAAAAGCTCCCACCACAGAGCCCGAAACCCTCCAGTGTACAGATCTTCTGCCCCCACTAACCATTATATTAACCCCTACAGGCGTCGACCACGTGTTGGCATTTTCAATATTCCACATGTGCTTGTTAATTATCCCTCATACCAAACCCACAGGACAGGAATGATTAGCCTTCATTCTCTAAACAAGAGAAACTGAGGCTCAGAAGCACCGAGAGCATCCAGAGTCACACGCCACCAGGATGGGACAGCCTAGACGGCACCAGGCCTGCCCTGCCATTGGGCTGTTGACCATTGTGTTGCGCGGTTTCTCTCTGAAGTGGCGTTTCATGGTTCTGGTTCTGTGGTCATAAGCTCAACGATGGCCCTTTCTGTTGCCCTTGGGACAGGGGGCCGGCGGAGGGGGGGGGGCCAGATGAGTGCAACACAATCACTTCCTGCCTCCTGTGGCTCACACACCAGAGAGAGACGGGGTGACTCGGAGTCGTCCACCCACAAGGACGCAGTGGCCCGAGTTCTCTCCGCAGAGCTCACTGTGGTGGGGGGAGTGGAGAGCGATTCCATGGCAATGGCACCTTCGGTGCCATCCTCCACGCCAGGCCATAAGCTCAAGAAGATAGAGACCACATTCTTACGGACCCTGGGACGTCCCCAGGGCGAGCGCTGTGCCTGGGACATAAGACAGGCGTATAACAGATGCTTTATTAATTAATTACATAATGGGAGAGAGAAGGCAGCTGGCAAATCGTGAGGTGGTGATGGACTAGCCCAGTCCAAAACATACTCTCAAATTGAAAAAAAAAGCTCCATTAAAAATAATCTGGCTGAAGGTTGAAATAGTAGGCTCTTATTTATTTTAAACTCTGTAGCACCTCATCTCCTGAAAGTGCCTGCTCGAATGTTTTTAAATGGTTATAAATAAATTTGAAGTAAATGCGCATCTCAGTGGCCCAAATTGTAAACACCCTGGAGTCTTCCAAAAAAACTGAGACAGAGGACTGCGCCCCTAGTGGTAAAGATGGGTGTTTGCAGCGAGAAGTTGGCGAGACTATATAAGAGAAGGAATTGGTCCAGGAGGCTGTTGTCTTCAGAACAGGTGCTTTGGAGGAGGGGCAGAGGAACAGGGGAGGAAGTAGAAGAGAAAGGACAGAGGAGGAGGAAGAGGGTAGAGAGTGTCATCAATGAGGAAAAACGTTCCCTGGCTTGCCAACCCCAAGCACTGTCAGCTCTCCTTGGGTCAGCCAGACATGCCTTCATTGTTTGGGTCAAGAGTGGCCCCCCTAGGTTCTACCCTGGCTAAGCTCCAGCCAGACACCCTGGTGCTCACTTTAATAGCGACGCTGCTCTTCTTGCTGACACAATTACCACAGGACCTGAGAGCGAGCCTGCAAAATTCTGTTTGGCTCAGAGGAAAGCAGAACGTTGCACGGAGCACACGATGCTCCAAGGCCGGGTTTGAGATAAGGCTGGGTCGCTCCCCCCACAGGCCCTGCCCCTGCTCACCTCTCCCTGTTCCCTGCGACTAGGGAATGAATGAAGGGGTGGTTAGGAACGCATTATGCCCACAGACGCTTTTAGCTGTATAGCACATAAGTTTGCTGCATGGATATTAAATGAAATAATGAAGACTCTTGCTGCCTCCTAACTGATTTCAGAAGAGAAGGCAGCTTTGCCTGGGCCTGAAGTGGGCCCTCGGCCAAGAAGTTCTGACAGGAAGAGAAGAGCGAAGAGACCCCACCCCACAGGAGGCTGGGAAAATGCAGTCCTGAGGACGCAGAGGGAAGGAGGTGGGCAGGTGAAGGTGAGCCCAGAGCTCTAAGCTGAACTACTGACAGCCAGAGCGCTGCTCGGAAACCTGCTTGGAGGGGTCTGAGGGCACCTGTCAGGCATGATCGCAGGCTGGGGGTGGGCAGGAGGCTCCAGCCACTTCCTGCCCTGGCTGCACTCTGCAAACTCTCAGCCAGCGCAGAGCACAGAGCAGAGAGCAGAGAGCAGCGGCTTCTCTGTAGCTCAGGAAACACAACTAATGAGCAAAGGCTGCCTCAGCTGTGAGCCGAGCTGCGTGCTCGCACACACAGACTCACACTTCCACAAACACACACCCACCAAGGCAAATCACAAAAGCACTTGCTTGTGTTTTCCATGTTTCCCAGAACAGTTTCCTCTGGAGCTGGGCTCTTCCAAGTTTCTTAGCACCTGCTTAATTTTGAGAGGATGCCTACAGCAAAATGGTCTATAGCGGGGGTCCCCCCCCCCCCGGGCTGCAGGCTGAGGCTCCAGCGCCACCCACCCCCCTACTGTCTTCCACAAAACTGGTCCTGGTGCCAAAAAGGTTGGGGACACTGGTCTATAGACAACTTGCTGCATCCTCCCCATCTGTCTGCCCACCCCCAGGATGGCATGCACCCCCGAGGATGTTACGATCTTAAAGAGAGGCAAAGAGTTAGAGAACCAGATGTCACATCTAAATAGCTGCCGACAACAGGAAACAGAAGGCCAGAATTTAGACTTGGGGCAGGAGGTCTGAGTTTTGAAGGTGGCATCTGCACTCGGGGCAGGTTCGTGGATGTCTGACCTATGCAGTGCAGACGGTGGGACAGGCAGCATCTGGCTGCCTCTGAAGGTGGAGCCGAGGAGCTTCAGAGAGAGTGGATGTGGGTTGTGAGGTTTCATCCAGACCTGGAAAAGTGGACACACCATTAATGGAGACAGCAGGTGGGTAAACAAGGCCAAGGGCGTAGTTTGGGGAATCGCCAATTAGAGATGCCTGGTAGACCTGGGGTGGGGGTGTGGCTTAGCAATTGCATTGATGAGTCTGAAGGTTGAGGAAGACACAAACACTTGGGAGTCTTCGGAGAAGAGATTGAGTGGAAAGGCACAAGACATGACGAGATCTCCAGGGAGGAGCTGAGGTGGATCCTGAGCCCCTCGGCAGCATCCGACCCAGGGGACTGCGCCTCCCTCTTGGGATGCCATTTCCTCCTCCCTCAGCTTCTGCCAACTCATGTGTTTATTTCCACTTCACTGGTAACTCTCCACCCTTCTCCTTTGCTAGTTTATTCTTGCCTTCCTTGTCTTACAATGCAGGTGGCCCCAGGATGGGGTGTTACATTCAGTTTTGGATGAAATGGTCAGTGAGACCCCACTGGGGTGACAGTTGAGGAAAGACCTGGGGGGAGGTGAGGGATGACCTGTCTTCCTCTGAGGGAAGACTATCCCAAAAGGGGAGCAGCAGGTGCAAAGGTCCTGAGGCAGAGGCAGGCCTAGACAGCCAGATCAGCAAAGAGGTCAGTGTGGCTGGAGTAGAGTGAGCAGAGGCAACAGGGCATGGAAGGCCCGGCCGGTCACAGAGGAGACTCTCGCTTTGACCCTGAGTGGGATGGGAAGCCGCAGGAGGGTTTGCACAGAGCAGGGACATGGCCCGACTTACACTTGCCTGGGATCGATCTAGCTGCTGTGCCGGGCGTGTGGGGTAAGGGCAGCCACTGGTACGTTATCGCAACAGAGTAACAAGGTATACGCTGACAGTGGCTTAGACCAGGGTTCTGGTGGGGAGGGATTCCAAATACATGTTAAAAATAAAGCCAAAAAAGATGTGTTGACGGATTGCACAACACTTGTGATTTCTTTTTTAAACGAATAAGGTAGATTGTTTATTTTGAAGATTCATGGAGATAGAGCTTTCCTTAAAGAGTGTCTGGTCACAGCCATCCTGGCATCTGGCACTTAGCAGGTGCTCAGTAAACACATGTTGACTCTCTGAACACATGGCAACCACCCCAAGGATGTTGAACCAGCCAGAGGCCATCTTTAACGTGAGCCCAGGGCTCTTTTCAGGAGCCCCTGGCCGTGGGGAGAACACACACCAGGACTAACGCCACTGCCCGGTCTGTTTCAGCTGCTCGGTGAAGACCGGTTTCAAGACATCGAAAAGATCAAGACCATTGGCAGCACCTACATGGCGGTCTCAGGTCTGTCACCTGAAAAACAGGTAAAGGAACTCCTTGGACACAACCTATGGCAGGGGCCTCACCTTGTCACATTGCTGAAGGTAGTAAGGCCACCATCATCACCAGGAGGCTTGGGGATGGTTAGTGAGAAAGTCTGACACACTGGATATTCTGGTTGCGTGGTGTCCACTGCTCTCGGGGTAGGTGGAGGCAACTGGGTGAGCCGGTGCTTCTTTGCGGTGAGGAAGCCTCCAGGCCCCATTCTGAACCTCACTGTCCACTTTGTGAACAAAAGCAGGGCCAAGAAGCACCCTCCTATGAGTCACTGGTGGGTGTCACTAAACCCCTGACCCTAACCTGTTTTCTTATGCTTGCTTTTGTTTTTGCCTCCAAAATTAATAGGCAATAATAATAATAATAATAATAACAACAACAGCTCCTGCTCTTTTGAGAGCTGCCTATGTGCCAGGCATGAACGTTAAGTGGGAAGGATAACACCCACCTTCCGGGGTTAGTGGATGAATCGCCCGAGATGGTGGGGTGCTCCACACGTGGAGCCTCGCCCCCATGTAGGTCCTCAGTCACTGTTACATGGACATGAGTCCAAGTTACTCGGGAGAAGGAACCCTCATTCCTTCTTCTCATCCCTCCTTTTACTTTCTTTCCAACTAAAAGCCTGGAAATATTATAAGAGTAACTGTCTGGCAAGAAACCCTGCTAGGAACTGGGTGCCTATGCATGGCCCCCCATGGCAGGGGTCCCCAAGGAACAGCCTGCAGGCCAAACCAGCCAGCCACCTGGTTTCGTAAATCAAATTTTATTGGAACACAGCCACACTCGTTGCGTGTACTTTGTCTGCAGCTCCTTTCAAGCCACAATACAAAGGCAGCATTGAGCAGCATGCCCGAAATATGGCCCACGGAGTCTAAAATATACACGCTCTGGTCCTTTACTGCACCTGTTTGCCAGCCTCCGCCCTATGAGGGCAGAGTCTTTCACACACAATCCCATCCACTCCGCGTAGGCAGGGCAAGTGTGCTCATCCCCATTTTATAGATGAGAAAACCGAGGTTCAGAGGCTACTCTGCCCTTCCCTCCCAAAAAGGAGTTTCCTGAGCAAAGTACTTCAAAGGAAAATACATGGTTCCTAGATTGGAAACACTGCACGCATGTACACAGGAGCACATATATACATGCCATGCACACATGTACATAGGAGCATGTGTGGGTGCCGCACATGTGTAGGTGGGAGCACAGTACATGCTACACATGTGTGCACAGGAGCATGTATACACACATCAACACTGTCTGGGTGCACACAGGAGCACATGTATACACGTCATGCACACATGTACATAGGAGCATGTGTGGGTGCTACACACATGTAGATAGGGGCCCAAGTACATGCTACACATGTGCACGGGAGCATGTATACACACAACACTGTGTGAGTGAACACAGGAGCACATGTATACACATGCACTGCAACAAATGAGTACACATGCTACAAATGTGTACACAGGAGCACATGTACACACACACACATACACACACACCAGTGAGCAAAGTCAGGAATTCAGGATCCATTGCCTGGATAGACAGGGGTAGGTGTGGGAAAGGATCGTGATGATCCACGCATGTTTTACTCTCTTAAGCCAACCTGTCGTCCCGTGTTTCTGCACACTGATGGCTCGAATGTACAGGGAGTCACACACCTGGCTATTTCCTTCTAAGGGGTGAGTGGGTGGGCTTAGGACAGAGAGCGGGCCCTGCTGCCAAAGTGCCACCGCGTGCCACGGAGAACGAGTTCCTCTCCCACATCTGCCGCAGCAATGTGAAGACAAGTGGGGACATCTGTGCGCGCTGGCTGACTTCTCCCTCGCCCTGACTGAAAGCATACAGGAGATCAACAAGCACTCGTTCAACAACTTCGAGCTCCGGATCGGTGAGTAGCGGCTGGAGGGGAGGTGGGCAGGGACCCCTGGGGGCTGCCCGGCCTTGTACTGCCAGGTTCCCCTAGCCCTGGGCATCAAGCCAGGGAAGCTTTATCCTGCAGAATGTGGCAGGCCAAGCATGAGCTTGTCAAGGACAGGGACAGGGTCAGCTCAGGCCTCTCTGGCTGCCTCGCACTGAAGGCCAGCGAAGGGCACTGGCCTGTGTGCAGAAATACAAAGTAAACACTCGACCACAGCGACCTCTCTTCCCACCTCTGCGTCCAGCACCCACCCACACCAGGCCCTGCTGAGAGAGGTGGCTGACTCACCAGTCAATCATCCTGACTCCTGCGTCCCCCAAGCTGGCAGTCGGATAGGGACGGGCAGAGAGCCTGCGGCACTTCTCGGGGCCATGCAGCAATAGTCTTAGCAATGTGAATGACCATCCTTCATAACTTGTAGAACATGCCAATTTCTTCGGCATCTCTGCTGAGCCTCGAGGGCCCCCTAAGGCGCTAGGAAGCCCCTGCTCTGGTCCACATTCTCGTTTTACAAATGCACAAACTCACGCCCATAGAAGGGGGAGGGCGGCCTGACTTAACGTCACACAGCCAGGAAGTAGCCCCAGCAGAAGCTCCTGGATTTCCTGAGACTGATGACCTTCTGGCTGCCAGGGTGCAATCTAGCGCAATCTTTGCTGCATCCTCATGTTATGTGTCCTCTGGCTGGTGGCCATTTTACTGTATTTGGGTCTCCCTTATCAGCTTTCAAGAAAAAAAGGTCAAAAAATACCAATATCTGACTTGGCAGATCTAAGGAACACCATGTGCCTTTGTTTATCGGACTAAAAGAAATATTTTAAGTTTTGATCTGTGGATGGGATATTCCAGACTTGTTCCTACACCTGCCATTGACTTTGCATGTCCTTTCTGAAATCACTGACCACAGAGTGGAAGCAGGAGTACAAAGCAGAGCCCTAGCCCTGAACAAAAGGATGTTCTACATAAATCCAGGCCACGTTGCTGGGGTCAGGGCCACCCCTTGGTGGGATCTGTCACACTGCGGGCTTCGTTCAGGGGTTAGAAAATTACTTTCTCAACTGGATCGGGCATCGTGGTTGGTGCTGTAGGTCTGCCGTGACCCGCTCTGTGCATCTGGGTGAACCGTCGACACGCTGCATGTCGGTTTCCTCCGTGTAACCCGGGCATTATTAGCAGCTTCCCCCACTTGCCTCATCACAGTCACGTGACAAGCAAATGGACAATGGCTATAAAAGTGCTCTGCAAACTGGTGATCCCCATGCATTCTGCAAGGTCTGTCTCTCAAATTCCACAGCCAGTTGCAGCTTATTATGCACACGTGTCTGGGGGAGGAGGTGTCTTGCTCTCCATTCCGCCTGGAATGATCGAGCCCAGACATCTGCAAGGCCTGTGCTGTCCCTCTCCTCAGATCCCTGCTCAGAAAGATCCCTAACCACCCTCTGCAAAATGCCCCCCATATTTCTCCATCACTTTAACCTGATGGGTTTCTCTTTAGAGACTTTAACATTCATCAACAGTATAGTATTTGTTATTCTCGTCTCTCCCCTGCAGAAGGTAAGCTCCAGGAGAGCCAGGGCCATCTTTTTCTTCCCCAGCAGACCCCCAGTGCCCGGAACAGCACAGTACACAGCAGGGGTCTAGTCGCTGTCTGCCGAATGAGTGAGACGTCCTATTTGAAGGAAACATACATGCCCACCGATATGTTTAGTGAAATGCAATCGTTCCTAGAAGAGACGCCTATGTTTCCTCAAGCAGGAGGCACTGAAACAGTCTTAAAAAGCATGTGCCACATAAACTATGGGGTTGGGAGAAAAGAAGAAGAGAGAGAGAGGTGGGGACAAAGGCACAAGGGGGAATGGCCAGCGGGTAGGGGGCTCTCACAGCTCAGGATGGATGCAGAGCGAAGGGTAAGGGTGCTGGAGGGTAAGGCTGGCTGCAACAGCTGCGTCTGAGAAGCCCTCGGCAGCGATGCTGAGGATGCTGCGTTATCCTGTGGGCAAGAGGCGCTGTGGCAGGTGCTGGAGAGGGTGGCAACTTGATCAGATGGGCATCAAAGAGTTCCCCTGCCCCCGCTCCGGCAGCAGTGTGGAGGGGACGATCACAGGAGGCCAAGGCGGAAGGCAGAGAGGCCCATTAGGAGGCTGTCACCGAGGACTGAGGGCGTGACCCTCAGGACCTGGACTAAGCCAGGGAAGGAGGAGGTCTGCCCCCGCTCTCAGCTGGGTCCCAGCAGAGGCAGGAGAAGACCCTCGCGCCCCATGGGCTGAGCTGCACCAGCATCCATGTGAGGATGCTCAGCACCCACTGGCGGTCAGGCATCACACCCACGGCTTCTCCTATATTATCTCATTTCCTCTTTTTTTTACCATTTCTACTTTACCGACATAAAGGTAAGGTCCAAGTCCGTGAAGTAAGTGACTGGGGTCCCATATCTAACAAGCGACAGAGGCAGCATCAGGATCCTGGGGTTTCCACCCAGAAATCACCCCCTTCGTGATCACTGCCCCAGGCAGGGTGCAGCCACCTTGGGGACGCCCCCCCTTCCCTCATCTCTGGCTTCTCTGGTTCCCTCCCAGGCATCAGCCATGGCTCAGTGGTGGCCGGTGTCATCGGCGCCAAGAAACCGCAGTACGACATTTGGGGCAAAACTGTGAACCTGGCCAGTCGCATGGACAGCACAGGTGTCAGCGGCAGGATCCAAGTCCCGGAGGAGACCTATCTCATCCTGAAGGACCAGGGCTTCGCCTTCGACTACCGAGGGGAGATCTACGTGAAGGGCATCAGCGAACAGGAAGGGAAAATCAAAACGTACTTTCTCCTGGGCAGGGTCCAACCCAACCCGTTCATCTTGCCCCCGAGAAGGCTGCCGGGGCAGTACTCCTTGGCCGCCGTCGTCCTGGGCCTCGTCCAGTCCCTCAACAGGCAAAGGCAGAAGCAGCTCCTCAACGAGAACAACAACACGGGGATCATCAAGGGCCATTACAACCGGCGGACTTTGCTGACACCCAGCGGGTCGGAGCCGGGAACCCAAGCCGAGGGCGCCGACAAGTCCGATTTGCCATAAAAGCATTTTCTTTGTGTTTCTTTTTTTTTGTATTTCTTTTATATATAAAATAAATATACTAATAAAAAATGTTTAATTTTTTTTAAAACAAGGATGGTTTCATTGGTCTTTAGAAACTCATCTCCTTCCCTGGCATTTCTATTCCAGAACCTCCGGGTTTTCTGACACTCTGGCTCCCGGGCCAGATGGCATTTCCAAGAGCGCATGTTGCTCCCGGATCAGCTGTGAGCTCCGAGCAACTGAACCCAATATTTTATTGATGAGCTACCAGGGGGCTGGGTGCCCTGTGCCCGTCTGAATTATTAATTGCCCACCAGCCACACACTTCCCGCCACCATCCTGTCCCTCCCACCCTGGGAATGTCATGGTGCCATTTTTTGAGGGGGCTTTCAAAGCATTTTGAGGGGACTCCAGGCACCTGCCTTTGCCTTTTAGAAAACGGTGTGACTCAAATGCCGTCAGTTTCTGTTTGGAAATAATTTCGAACACAGTCTTTTCATAGCATACGGGCCCCTGAATGGACGTCGTCATAACAATCATGGCAGTAAGAACCCGCTTTCCCAGAGTGCCGTGCAGACCGCAACGTCCATTGCCAAACACGGTTTCAGCTGAACTTTTACAACAGCCCCCGGGGCAGGTGTCCTCCTCCCAGTTCTGCAGCAAGTGGAGGCTCAGAAAAATTAATAGAAATGAATGTTCCAAAAACTCCATCTAAAGATACAGTGTTAAAGCTGCGAAGAGCTCAAAACCTCTACGTGGTCCAAAGTCTTGGTTTTGTACGTAAGAAAACTAAGGCCCAAATAGGGGGAACCATTTGGCCACGAATCACCAACCAGCAGGAGCTGGATCTGCACACCGAGACCCTGACCGCTCCTCCTGTGCCCTTGGACTCCTTCGGGTGCTCTGACCATTCTCCTTTGCTCACTGCACGCAGGCCACCCTACAACCAGAGGGTCACCTAGGTCCTCCTGGTCCCATGGGCCTTCATGAGTGTGGCTGGGACCCCCATGGAAGCCCCACGATGCCTGCCAACCCTGGGCCCCTGCTCCTGGACCCAACACAAAACTCAGCCTCTTGCAAATTCGTGCACACACACACACACACACACTCAAATGCACAGATCCTCCCACACACACTCTGTACAGAGCACCCATGCACACAGTAGGCTCTACTAAAATACTAGACAGAGGAGATGAAGGAGGGGTTAAATGGACATAATAAAACACCTTCAGATTAAATGGTAGCTATGTCACCTCTTAAAGGGCCATTCAACCCCCCCTCCAAGCGCGTGCCCACCATCCCCACCCTCACTGCATCACCCCACTTGTTCCACCCACTCCCCTCTCTGCCCCACCTCATGCTTCTCTCCCCTCTCCCTTTCACGAGCAAAATCAAATTCCTCGCCTTTTCTCATGCCAAGGAGCATAAACTTTTCCTCATTTGTTCAACAGACAATCGCTGTCTAGTCCACTGAAGCCTCCTAAGTGGTAGGGCTGTGCTATTTTCTTGAGGCAAGTTAGGGAAGATCTCCAGATAAGGTGACATTTAGGCCAAAACCGGAAGGAAGGAAGGAAGGAAGGAAGGAAGGCAGGCGACGGGATGAGACATATTGAAGAGCCTTCCAGACAAGACAAACAGCAGGAGCCTAGGCGCTATGGCGAGCACGTGTGGCCGGCAACTGGAGCGGGCTGAGGAGGCGTGAGCATGGTGGGGATGAGCTCAGCAAGGTGGCCCCGAGCCGGCCCTGATGAAGCAGTTTTCTGTCTTTTTGCTTGAGCTCCAGCCAGATCTCACCTTCAGCTCCAAGGTTCTTGACAAGGTATTTTCCCAAACACACACAGGTTCCCTCAAGGGGAGAATGCTGACCCCAGCTGGAAGTATGATAAAAATTAGTCAACTCCTTACACACTATCCTGGACTACCCTTATTATCCGAAGAACTGCGAACTCACAAGCTATCGTGTTAAGAACATGTCTATCTTTCTTTCACAAGAAGATTTTTTTAAAAGAACCTAAGAAAGAGAACTAACCCAAAACAAAGAAACTGTTGAAGTCACCCAAGTATGGACCCCTGGGCAGCAGCCTCTGAGGGAAGTGCCCTTGGTTGGGGGCACCCGGGGGCTGCAGGACAGCCTTCGATGAATTTAGACACAGCAAGGGGCCCCCCAACTGTCCGTAGAAGATACCAAACCTGGGACTTGTCCCCCCTGACATGTATCAATTTCTTGCTAAAATAACCATCTTCTCAGATAAAAGTAATAAACCTCCTTTTGTTCAGACGACCTGTATTGGGGTTCGTTAAACTGCTTTTCAAAAAGGCCTGGGTACGGGGAGTGAACTGGGCAAGCACTGAGGTGTGAAACCAATTCCTCAGCAGCCAGGCCACAGGGAGACCGGCTCCCCCCAGCGCACCCACTAGCCATTGGCTGCCCCCTCAGCTCCGCGGGTGTCCCCTGAACGAGATGGGGAAAGAGGAGCCACGCATTTTACTTACCTTTTTTGCAGCAGCCCTCTGTCTGCCATGTAACCCAGTGACAGATGGATGTGCTTGGCCCAGGCTGGTGGCTGTGGGGGTGGTGAGAAGGGGCCAGGTTCTGGATATATCGGGATCTGTAAACACTGAGCTCATAGTATTTGGTGATGGATTAGATGCAAGATGTGGATGAGAAGAGACCAAGACAGCGGCTCCAAGGTTTGAGCCCGAGGAACTGAGATACAGAAGACAACAGGAGGAGCGAGACAACTGGGGTGAGCACAGGTGTGCTCTTGGACAGGCAAAGGGCACACCTGGGTGTGTGTCTGGCGTTCAACAGCAGGACCCACCGAGCTGGAGACAGTCGCAGTGCCCGCCCATGCTGGGCTGTGCAGCCAGCCCACCACGCGTTCCTTTGCGGGGTGCTCGCCCCCTCTGGGGTCACTTAGATCCCTGGGACCTCAGTCAGGCGTCTTAGAGCAGTTTCCTGACTCCTCCACCCTCAGCTGCCTTCCTTCTCTGACACCCCCAATCCATCACACTTCCTCCCAAGACATCCACCACCCCCTCAGCAGATGGTTCTCAGATCTACATGGTGAGCCCAGACCTCTCCCTTGGACGGGCTGTCAACGATCTAACTGGTCCCGAGGCAAGGCCCCCTGGCTGTCCCATCGGCGTCCAGGCCTACACCCCGTAAAGGAGCGCCCCCCTTTCCCTCTGGCATGCTGCCGTCCCCATCAGGGGGAGAGCAGCTCCTTCACTCCCAGCTTGGCCGTGGTCCATGGAGCTGGGTCTCTAACCACCGCTTCCCCTTCTCCTCCCTCCTGCTGCTCTCGACCACGCTCCATACACACACAGGGTTACCCCGTGAAGATCCTGCAGGAACAGACTCCTTCCCCTCCCGTAACCACTCTCGACTCGAAGGCCCCCTGCCTGCAATCCCACAAGCCTGCGCCATCTCGTGGTGACGTGTGGGCCTGGAGGCCCGTGATCTGGACTGCAAACCCATCGTGTTGCCTCAACAAAGCCTGTGCACGCTGCTGCCGTGTCGTGGTCACATTTCTCCTTGACCGGGCCCCAAATCCCTTTCACACGCTGCTCTCTGGAAACGGTCCGAGGCCCAGAACTCCATGGGGAAGAGGATTCTGTGAGGCAGTTCAGTGACACAGAGGGGACCCAACAAGAGGAGGGCAGTGGTGCCAGCTGACAACCACCAACCAGCAGCCCAGCTCTGCCTTCCTCGTCTCCCCACTGCTCGCTGAGATCTCCAGCTGGGAGGAGGGTGGGGGGGGGTTCTGACTCAGCCGACTGATTCCGCCACAGAGACTGAATAGAAAGTCTAAGGCAGGAGCAGAGGATGGGCTCCTGCCCTGTGGCAGGTACAGTGACCACGCACACGGCCGACCATCGCCCAGTGGCCGTCCTGAACTCTGACTTACGGCGCCTGGAGCGCTGGAGAAGGGCGGGCAGGAGGGGCAGAGCAGTCCACCCCATCCCCTACAGTCTTCCAGTGGGAAGGAGGACAAGTGGACCCAAAGAGTCTTCCAAGGGGGCGTCCTGGGCCAGAGGGAGGGACGGCTGTGAAAGGTATGGGAACCTGGGCTCAGAGTCCTCATGCCGTGTTCTCCATCAGAACCCAGAGCCGACAGCCCCTCTGAGGAAACCGAGATTTCCCACGTGCTCCTGGCCAGCCCAGGGCCTCTGGACTCGTTCCTCTGTGCTTTGCCACTCCAAGGTCCCACAGTTCCATTTAGCTCCAGCTGCGGTCTCGGATTCCAGTCTTTCTCCTGCTCATTAGATTCCGTCTCTGCGTGCCTCATTTTAATTTATTTCCTCCGTCTGCTGCGGTGAGGGCCGGGCAGAGAGGCTGCTGAGAGCAGCGCGGGGACCTGGCCCAGCTCCAGGACCGGCAGAGGAAACACCGTTAGCTTCAAACCCATGGCGTGGGGAAGGGGGCTGGGTGTTTCACCCGTGGCCAAGCTTCTGGAGGGAAGGAGGGTGGGGGCCAGCAGGGAACAGGAAAGCCTGGGCAGAGCCTGGCCTTCTTAGAGCAGAGCCGAGAGCCGAGGACAGCTGAGAGGTGGCGCGGGCAAGGCGCTCGCACAGGGCTCGGAGCACGGAGACCGAGAGAGTGGCGGCCAAAGGCGGCTATTTCAAGCACCATATAACTGCCTACCAATTACAGGAAATGCCAGGAGCCCGAGGAAAACGCCTGCGAGGCAAGATGATTGGAGTCACCTCTGCAGACCGAAATGGCAGATCGCAGGGTTGAGCAGGGTTAACAGACACAGTCAAGTGAATCAGGAAAGGAAGCAGCGCTGAAGGCAGAATTCCTCTGTTTATCTCCTTCCTCTCAGGTCTCATCTGCCTTCAGAGGCGGTGGAGCCCGGGTTCAAGGGCGGCCTCCCCCTCCTCTCAACTGCAATACCGGGCACTGATTTAATCTCCCCGAGCCTCCGTGGGCCATGTAGGTGGAAAGGGACTAGCCATCCCTCCCTCGTGAGGCTGGTATGTCACACGCATGTGACCCTGTGTAGAGAGCCACAGGGCGAGAGCAGGCTGGTTCAGAGGTCAGGTCCCAGTGAGGGTGGGTGGGTCGGTGCTCCTCCGGTCCCTGGCACTCTGCCACGGGTGGGGAAATAGCCCTGCACGGAAAGAAAGGGCAGGCTGGTCGCACCCTGACTTTCATGGTCTGCGCCTTAACATCTCCACGTCCCATTCAGTCCCCAAACCTCTTTCAGCCACCCCAGGTACCAGGGACTCTCAGAAAGGAACCGGGGACAGGGCTCCAGAGGAGACAGGCCTGTTCCTTCCTGCCCTGAGCTTGCAGACCCGTGGGGGGCAGAACCACAGAGGAACCCCCAGCATCCGTGCGACCCACGCGTCGCAGGGAAAGTTCAGGGTGTCATGAGCAGGGAGAGTGATAGCTACACGGTGGGGACAGCTGGGTCCACCTCCATCCATCCTTGTCCGAGTGCTAACCTGGATGCCTGGCCGGTACCAGGAGGATCACGACCGACCCTTCCCGGAACATCCGAGCCAGTGGAGAAACACAGGCACACAAACGCAACTTACAAAACAAAGACGTAACATTACCTCCGGTCTGGTAAGTGCTTTGAAAAAGTGTGATAGAAAAGAAGGAGGCTGCTTAAGGCGGGGGGG